>JABUQX010086714.1:7500-17500 GCA_015478945.1 Trachelipus rathkii
ATTTTCAATTAACCACTGTGAGTTTCATATTTATCTATGTTTCTATTCTGCTGATGCGAATTAATAAATGTTTTTTTTTTTTAAATATTACTGAAACTTACAATTAAAAGGAATATAAAAATTTTCTTCTTTATTTACAAGTATTTATTCTTCCGGTTTCTTAGTCTTTTAAGAATTAACTAGTGTTGGCAATTCTTTGTACAGTTAATCGTATATAATATTTAATCTTGTCATTGGCTTCTATATTTACATGAGGTAAATCTTTTCGAGATTATCAAGGTCAAGCTATTTTAACTGATTTCTAATTTTCCGGTTGTTCATCTTATACATAGTCAGCCCTTACCTATTCAAACAAATAGAAAAATATAGAAAAATGAAGTTAGGTAATTATCTCTAAATCTCCCTTACGTGATATGTCTCTTTAAATGAACTGTTTTGGTTTTTCCTCTAACAATTTTAAACAATATCTCCCTTACTTGTTGTGTCTCTCTGAAATATACACAACATTCATTCCACTTACAAATTACTCATCAGTTTATGCCTCACTTGTTGTGTTTCTCTGAAAAATACTAAACAGTTTCTTCACTAACCAATAAATCATGTTATCTATCTTACTTGCTGTTCCTAACTCTTTGAAATATATTACATAGTAATTTACTTAATAATAACCATCTTACCAGTATCTATCTCATTTGTCTGCTGTGTCTTTCTGAAAATATACTCCGTCAGTCATTCCACTTACGAAATAATTTATCTTACCAACATCTCCCTTACTTGCTGTGTTTTCCTGAAATATACACAGCATTCATTCCACATATCAACAATTCAACTTTGGCCATCTTTATTATTATAATTTACATCTTAACCTCTCTTAGTGTTTAAATATAATTCACTTAGCATTTCAAAGTATAGATTTGGAACTTGGGAGCGTTTTACCAAGTGACACACTACTTTCTGGTCTGGAATTTCTTTAGTGACAAACAAGACCTTTAATAGTTCGGTGATGCACCGATTTGCGCCAAACATTTCACTTCTCTACTTTGCCATTTTATAATCTCTGCAATTAAATCAGTTATGCTTTGCCAAAATCTTTTTAAAGTGAACTGAATCGACTAAATTGATCTATACGCATATAAGGTACCTCATAGAAGATTAGCAACCACAACATAGTTTAAAATTATTACATAAATCGCTATCATCCCATATTATATCCTTTCAAACCCACCACCACCAAAACCTCTACAGACTTACCCATAAGTTTCTACCAAAACATTAGCCCGTCAATGTGTGATTGAACTCTCTCCATGCGCGAGCTCTCTGTTTACAAACACCAGAATGGATACTCCTTGGAAATCAAAACCAGTTTACCTTTTTATCCGAAACAGCTCATCAACCACGGCAAACAGATTTCATTTTAAAATTCAACACAGCTCAGTTCTCGGACTAAACTTACTCATCTGCTTCAACTTCAAACCCAAACACGGGGTTTCTGGGCAGATGATACACCTTCTCATCTAGCAATCCAGCAATTCACATTAATGATTATCATCCCTCAAATCTTCTTCCATCAATCTTTTATTCATTCTAAAAGATCAATCAAAGGACGTTATTTGAATTTTAATGCTTAGTATGAAAAGATCATTTTCCCTAAGATTTTCAGGAATATATAGAATATTATAGTAATATATATATATATAATAATATATATACATAATATAATATATTATAATATTTTATATATATATATATATATTATATATATATATTATAATATCTATAATATTATATTATAATAATTATTTTTATATAATATCTAAATATATATACACATATTACACATTATATATAATATATATATATATATTATATATAATATATATATATATATATATATATTAATATATAATATATTATATATATATATATATATATATATATATATTTATATAATATATATTATATATATATATAATATATATGATATTATGTAATATATTTTTAAACGTTCTAGCGAAAAATCCAACTATTTGAGAATTCCTCACTCTTAAATATAACTTTTAATCCTTAATAGTAATTTTCTAAATCAAAGAAAAAAATTATTAAAAATTATTATTTTTTTATTATTTATTTTAAAAATTATTATTATTTTATTAAAAATTATTATTTTTTTTATTATTTGTTAATCGTTATTTTGATTTTTTTGATATTTTTTTAAAAAGTAATCGATGTTTTGATATTGGTATGTTTACTACTATATAATTCATACACATACTATATATAACCTATATATAGATATATATATATATATATATATTATATATATATATATAAATATATATATATATATAGATATATATACTATATATATATATATATAATATATATATATATATATATATATATAATATATATATATATATATATATGATTGAGGATGTTGTATTAGATATATGCTTTTCATTTTGAGTAGTTATTTTAATACTTTTTAAATAGGAAAAGAAAAATAAGCAAAAAGAGCCAAAAACTATAAAAAACAAATAATAAAAAACTGTTTTTAGTTGTTGATTTAAAAGAAAAAGATATAAAATGTTGGTTTAAATCAGGCAACCTGATATATATATTATATATAAATATATATATATATAAAATATATATATATGTTATCTTTCTAATTATAATAATATATAATATACTACATCACTATAAATATTATATATATATATATATTAGAAGGATATGCTAACTTGTATCATTCTAAAAACCAGTGTAAAACTTTTATATATATATATTGTTAACTTTGCTAAGTTATAAATAATACCAAACTCAACAAAATTGAACATATACTTCTTGGAAAGAATTATTTAAAATAACAAACTGATTAACACTAATAAGGAAATATAAAAGTGTCTTACCTTATAAATAATTACGGCAACTTTAATATGCATAAGACCTACCAATTTATTACCCAAAACAGTTCCTGGCCAGGCTCTACCTCGAAATAATAAATTATAATTACAGAGATCCTTTGCATTGAATCATAAGATAGGAGCAATTAATGATGGTAGTTTCAAAAATTAATTTGACTTTCAGAACGATATTGCACTGTTCTTTATTTTTAACTTAAGGAATTTCAATTAGAGAAAAGTATTTCATAAATATTTCCCAACATAAACTAGGTTGGGATTATAGTATTATAGGCTAATTTAAGTAGAACTTGCACTTTTATATGTTTTACAATTTAAAAGTTGCATATAAACAAAAACAACTTTTTCCGAACGATGGTCACAAGTACTTACTTATCCTTGTTTTTTATAATAATAATATGATCAAGGAGGTTGCGCGATACATATGCGCCTTGCTCAATTGGTTAAATATTACAGGGAAACAATTGAATAACGTTTCTACTAAAATTTAAGTATAATTATTTTAAAAATAATAAAGTTAATAAATAAATTAATATTTTAACAATAAATATGAAATTTTTAATTATAATTTTAACAATCTCCCCAGAGAGAGATTGTAGCCTTGGGCTACAATGACTATTTTAATGAGTCTAGTTTGGACTTAATGAGCTTGTCACACTTTAGGGCTGCTTGACGTTTAGGTCTACCAACTACTGCCTCCGAGTCATCAGCTGCTTTATCACCATTATTTGATTTATCTTTATCATTAGAGACTTTATCTATTATTAAGGACAATTCTAATGGATACAAATTACTTATTGAATGGTATAATATTTGTCCATTACTTTGTTTAACTTTAACAGTTCTTATTTTGTTGTCATAACCAATTACAACCTCCATAACTCTACCCATCATCCAGAAGGGACGAGGCTTTAAGATGGATTTTATTAGCACTATATCATTTACTTTGATTTTATTTTCCCAAGAGATTTGATATATATCAGTCATAGCTTCCCTTAGATCTAATAGGTAAGCTTCATACCATAGTTGTTTAAACTGATTAAATAATTGCTCTTGAGTATCAAGAGTGCTTTCTAAAGAACCCCTGTCAGGTTCCTTCCAGACTTCTTCATTTGCATCCTTTAAAATAAGAGAAGTATTACAATTCAAACGAATGAATGAGTTAGGAGTTATGGTTTCAAGATCACTAGCTTCTGATCTATATGTGAGAGGCCTGCTGTTAATAGCATTTTTTATAAAAGACAAAGTTGTTAAAAGTTCGAAATAATTTAACCTCTTCCTACCAATAACTTTATACATACAAACTTTCAAAGTCCGTATTTGACGCTCATAAAAAGACCCCCACCAAGCTGAATAATTGGGAATACGAATATGCTTAATATTGTTAATTTTGAGTTCATCCCTGAATTCATTGGACCCCAGAGCCCTAGACAAGATGTCTGCCCCTTTCACGAATGTTCTAGCGTTATCAGAGTAAAGGAACTCTGGGATGGTATATAGGTTACAAAACCTTTGAAAAGCTAGTAAAAAATTTGTCACACCCATGTCAGGGACTAGTTCTAAATGAATTGATCTTACATTAAGACATGTGAATAATAGGATAAACATCTTGTCCAGTTTACCTGTAGTCTCATTAGTCACAAATATATGACCAGTAAAGTCAATGCCTGTGAATTTAAAAGGCATTACTAAATTCATATGATGTTTAGGGATGTCAGTGCACTTAGGATATTTAAAAGCACGCACATTGATTTTTTTGCATAACATACACTGATTTAAGACCTTTTTTATTGCTATGCGAGCTTTGGGAATCCAGAAACCTTGGTTTCTAATATAATTTAATGTACTATCTAATCCCAAATGCTGCATTTTTTTATGAGCCTTCAAAATTAATAAGGTGGTGAAGTGGTGGTATCTTGACAAAAGGATAGGATTTTTGATATCATAATTAAAGTATGTACATTTAGATATTCTACCCTTTGATCTTAAAATGTCATCACCATCCAAAAATAAATTTAAGTTATTAACTAGGTTAGGTATTGCACCCTTTTGATCCGATTTTAAAAATGCAATCTCTTTAGTATATGAAGAGTTTTGTACTTTTTTGATCCAATATTTAAGAGCTTTTTTGCAAGGGTCTTCCTTAGTAATTTTGCTTAGAAACATAAACAAATAACTAGTTATATTTATTACTTTTTCAAATTTACTAAATTTATTTATTTCCAATATTTCATCAATATTATTATGTTTATTATTAATTACATTAGTATTAAAATTTAATGTAGCAAAATTACTAAATTCTGGAGAAAGTGAAAGCATTGGAAATTTTGGCCACCTCTCCAGATCCTTACAAAGCCACTCTGGACCATGTTTCCACATATTTAAATTTTTCGCAAATTGTTTAAAAGTTAAACCCCTGGTCAAAAGGTCTGCTGGGTTTTGAGCAGTTTGCACATAGTTAAAAATAATTTTTAGTTTATATTTACTTCTGATGTCATCACACAAAGTGATAACATCTTTTAACCTGTTATTAACATACTTAGCCTTGACCTTGGTTTCACCTGTCAAAAGCCAATTAAGAACTACTTGTGAGTCCACACCTATATTTACATATTCAAAAATGATGTTAAAATAAGAGTCTAAAATAGTGGATATGCATTTTAAAGCTAAAAGGACTCCTAATAGTTCTAAGGTTGGAATACTATAGGTCTTTTTAACAGGTGTTACTTTGGCCTTGGCAAACAAAAGGTTATTTTTTCCTTCACTTGAACCATATGCAACAAACCCATAACATTTAGCAGAACTGTCACAAAATATATTCAGACCATAGGATTCACTTTCATTCACAACTTGACGTGGAAACTCAATCTTACTCAATTCATTTAAATCCTCCTTCAGTTTACCCCATTCAGTCAACATTTCCCCAGGTAATTTTTCATCCCATTCTTTTTTAGCTTCCCAAACACTTCTCATTAACAACTTCCCTCTTACGGTAATAGGTATTGTAAGTCCTAAAGGATCAAACAACTTGGAAGTTTCAGAAAGTATCTGTCGCTTTGTACTACACGAGCTCCTATAACTTACTGATGACACATGCAAGGAATCTTTCTTTAAATTGCATTTATACCCAAGCACCTTTTCATACTCATTTTCATGCTCCACATACCTACCATCCATTCTCATACTCTCACACAACTGCTCACAATTACTATTCCAAGAGCGAAGTTCAAACCCACCCTGGTTCATTCTTTCAAAAGTAAGATGGTACAACTTTTCCAATTCTTTGCAATTATTGCCTGTAAAAATCAGGTTGTCTACAAAAAAATTAGAAGACAAGATATCCCTACACTTATCATCAGGGAACTTTTCTACATGATGTTTCATTATATAATGGAGAATGAAAGGGGACGCTGTATAACCGAACAGTAAAGTTTTAAACCTGAAAGAGATTAATTCATCATTCTGATACCATAAAAAACAGAATTTGTTTTTGTCATATTCGTCTCTTAATTTGATAGACAAAAAGGCTTGTTTAATGTCACTAAGGACAACATAATTATTAGTTCTAAATACTAAAAGTAATTTTAAAAGGGAGTTCATTAAATCTAAACCAGCATAAGAAGCCTGATTCAAGGAAGGGCTGTCTTTAGATATTTTAAAAGAGCAATTAAAGACAGGTCTTATCTTGGTTGTGATCTGCTCCTCACTTCTTATTATAGGTCTGTGAGGTATAAATATATAATCACATCTCTTAAATTTAGGAATATTTACAATTTCAATTATATTATCTTGCAAATATTGAGAAAAAATATTATTATAACTTTCTACAAGTCCTTTTTGCTTAAGAGAAGAATAGACTCTATTCAATACTCTCAAAGAAATATCAAAATTTGAAGCAACATTTTTAATTTTTTCTTCTATCCAAGGAAGTTTGACATAATAATTGCCATCCTGGAAAGAAATATCATTCTTAAATTTTTTAATCATGATCTCATCATAAGAGGCTAGATCATTATCCTCTTTAGTAGGAATACCAACACTCTCCATGGACAACAAATATTCAAGTCCATGTTCTACTTCAGAATCATCATAAATATTATCAAAAGGGTGAAAATAACTTTTAATAGGATTTAAAATCAAATTTACAATGGTTTCATTTACTAAAGCAGACTCCTCCTCTTCTATCAATGGAGATTGCATATTCACTTTACTTACTTCTATGATTTGATTTCTGGTTAAAAAATTTTGAACATTACCTATAGGTATAAACTTATTTGCAATTTTAAAACAACTTCCAGACATTATATTAACTAAATTAAAAGAAGGAAGAAATTGAATAATGTCTGTGCCTAATAAACAATCTATGTCAAACATATCATGGTCTCCACTGTCATAAAAAAAAGAATCAGCTAAAGGAATACCATTTTTCTTAAAATTTTCAACCGCTTTATTCATGCCGTGAATTCTATAATTTAAATTTAAATCATTGTCAATGAGGAAAGGCATGCTAAAAACTTCCCGATCATTAAATTGTAAACCCAATAACAGTTGCTGAAAAATTCGCTGTTTTGCACCAATGAAAGTTTGAATATTGTACTCTAATTCATGTAAATTATCAAAATTATTAATTAAACCTGTCATGGCATTTTTAGATATGTAAGAGCGTTGACTACATGTATCTATTGCTCCTCTTACTGTAACCTTTTTGTTGCCTTTAAAGAGTTGAAAGGAAATTGTTGGCAACAAATACACTTTATCCACATTTTGTTGGAAACTTATACATAAGGAGCTAACAGACTCATTTTGCTCATTTGGGATATCATTGGGACAAAAAGCTGTTATATGGGAATTAGCTTTACACTTAAAACAATTAAATCTTAATTTATTTTTAATACCATAACATTTTTCAGGCACATGACCCAAACCTCCACAATGATGACACATGTTTAGCTCTTTGGCACGTTTTATACGCTGAGGCACTGTTGGATACTTGTCACATAAATAGAGAGGATGATTTTTTAATTGACATAGCTTACAAATTGTAGGGTTGTAAGTTTGAGTTTTTATTTTATTATTTACATACATTTTAGAATCTTTACTATTATTTACAGTTTTAAAATTTTGAAGAGTACTAGATTTAGGAGCTTTAGTAGCTTGAAAAACTTTATTTACTTTAGCTTTGGTTGATACATCCTTCCTATTTTGGGACAAAATACTTAAAGTATTAATAACCTCATTATAATGATCAAAAATTTGTACCAAAGTAGGATAATTATTTGCAATTTTATGTATTAATTCACTTTTAAACACTTTAGGCAATTTTTGAAATATTATATTACTCAAGAGTAGACTTCCAGGTGTATCAGCTTCTAAAAAGTCTACTTCATAACTCTTAAGTTCATAAATCATTGACCTAAGTTCATTTATATACACTTTCAATTTCAAAAAGCCTTCATCATAGCCTTCATCAACCTTAAGATCTAAAATATTATTTATATTTTCATTAATTATGAAAGGCCTATCAAGAAATTCTTTCTTTAATAACCTTAAGGCTATGTCATAGTTTTCATCTGTAATAGACAGATGGCTTACTACTTTAAGAGCATAATCCTTTAAAAAACTAATTAAATAAGTAAGCTTTACTGAATTGGTTAAATTACTCCTATTACCGATTAAATTATTAAATTTATTAAGGAAATTGGAAAAAAGTAATTTATTTTTTCCCAATCCATCAAATACTTCGCACTGCAACTTAGGCAGTTTGGAATCATTTATATTAACCTTATTTATTAAATCCAAAAAATTATCAGTATTTACACTCTCATTTATTTTTACAATTTCTTTAGGAAAATATTTTTCAAAGGACAATAACTCAGCTGACAACTCAAAATGGTAATCTACTTGACCTTCAAGCTCAGAATTAAAATAAGAAGGATCTAAATTATCTACATTATTATCAGACAACAGTATGACAATCTCTTCATCCAAACTTTTAATAGAATAGACTTCTTTCTCAATATCAGTATTTACAGCTCTAAATAGAGGCTCTGTTAATTTATTTTCATTACCAAAAGCAGTTAACTTTTTTAAATTATTAGTAATTTTTGCTTTAGAAATAGCTCTTTTTCTTATCAAAGCTTTAACAGAAGCTTTACAAGAGCTTAAGGCTTGAGCTTCTTCATCAGTTAGGCCCATAATTTTGATTAGGTATATCAACTTAGCCTATAATAAAATTTACTATTTGTAGCATAATTTAATTACTGTACCTTAATATTAATAATTTTCTTAACCAATAAATGAAATCCAAATTCATTAAATAGGCAGCTTTATAATTTTCAATAGCTATAGCCTATTCGCACGCATGTAGCCTACTGCTTGTAAACAAACTTAATTTCTAATTTTAGCATAAATTTGCTTTAATATATGATTATTATAAACTATCCTTTCACCAATTACTAACACTATCACTTTTTTTTCATATATTTACACTAGAAAGCTTAAAATCATTTCCAATTTAACAAAATTCCACTTTAAAGTTACATATAATTTATAATATCGATATGTAATCGATATATCGATACATACTCGATACAAATATTGAACAAGGCAATATCGCTCCACTATCGATATTGAAAATATCGATCTTTCTAAGAACAATACGTCACAGTATAAATATGAATATTTCTACTATGAATACGTAATGCAATTCTCGATACGAAAATAGAAACTTTTTCTGAGTTGAAAATTAATTTTTGAAATAAAAAATATATGTTAACTTTGCTAAGTTATAAATAATACCAAACTCAACAAAATTGAACATATACTTCTTGGAAGAATTATTTAAAATAACAAACTGATTAACACTAATAAGGAAATATAAAAGTGTCTTACCTTATAAATAATTACGGCAACTTTAATATGCATAAGACCTACCAATTTATTACCCAAAACAGCTCCTGGCCAGGCTCTACCTCGAAATAATAAATTATAATTACAGAGATCCTTTGCATTGAATCACAAGATAGGAGCAATTAAATGATGGTAGTTTCAAAAATTAATTTGACTTTCAGAACGAT
>JABUQX010086714.1:22500-25000 GCA_015478945.1 Trachelipus rathkii
ATTTTTGCTTAACGTACTTCCCACGTCTCTAAAATTAGGACACGCGGTAAAATAACACCCTATAAAAATTATTAACTAATGAAATATTCGTTTTCACAATTTCAGCTCACAGTAACTCACTATAAATAAATAAAAAAGATATATAAATAACAGCCAAACATATAAACACTCTCAAAAAAAACACTAACAGCTCGCGCACCCTTGTCACCACCTCCACATCTGCATCACAAAAATTTTACATACTTGAAATTCTACTTCTCTATGTAAAAATGAAGTATAAAACAATTTGAGGAAAAATTTGCCATATATCGCTAAAAGAACAATTCCTTAGAATAACCATGCATACCAACTACGAAAAACATAAAAATATATGCTATTTTTTAAAAATTTTATGACGTCATGTTTTTGGTGTCTAAATAGACACCGTGGGCATTAATGGGTTAATAAATTTCTTTAGATTCTTAAATTTCAGATTTTCTTGATAATGTAAACTGATATTAAAATTATTATGTTTTTTGAGTCTTTACATAAACCCGTAAAGTAAAAAATAAGAGGGCATATTATATTATAATATATAAACTCTATCTGAAAAAAAAGGTTTTATTTATTATTTTACTAAAAAAAAAATTATTATATTTACAATGCACCCAAAAATATAATTAATGGCAAATTGCGTTATGACGACAATGTCACTTTATATTTGAACTCTCTTTAAAGAATGACAGATGAAAATGACGCAGTACTTTTTTTTTATAACGCTCTGATGCCAAGGATATTAAAAAGGATACATAATGTTTTAATTATAAAACATTTTTAAATGCGGGCATCAATGGCCGTATAAAATTGAATTCCCAAGAGCCTCAAAACAAGAATCAATGTTTTAAACGTTAATTTACATATATATATATAATATATATATATATATATATATATATATATTATATATTATATTATATAATATATAAAATATATATATATATATATATATATAATATAATATATATATATATATATATTATATATTTTGACAAAAAATCACAATTATTTCTCAGCCCTTTTTTATTTCCACATTTTTTTTAACGTTCACCACCTCCACGGGCATAGCCCTATTCAAGGAGGGAAAACCTCTCCTCAAGGCTAATTTCCTACCTCGAATCGAACCCCGCGACCCTTGCCATGCGACTTCGCTTGCCTCCTACCCGTTCTGAGCCACGGTCTAGCCTCTTCCAGCTAATTCTCCCGTTTTTCACACTATTACTTCGACACGAAACACCACTAACTCAACACTGCTAACAGACAAATCCACTAAAAATCAACTTTTTAGCTATTTTATCATGGTTTATCTTTACCTGGGTTACACCATTAGTTTATTTTATGTGGTTTACAAATGGTTAAAACCATACCCCACCCATATATATATAAATACACTATCATAATATATATATATACCTTATATATATATATATATATATATATATATATATATATATATTATATATATATATATATAATATATATATATATATATAAATATACATATATATATATATATATATATATAATATTAAATATATATAATATAATATATAATATATTAAATATAAGTAATATATATATATATTAATAATATATATAATATATATAGTATATATTTATATATATATATATATATAATATAGTATATATATATATATATATATATATATATATATATATATATAATATATATATTATAATATATATATATATTATATATTTTATATATATATATATAATATATATATATAATATATATATATATATATATATATATATATATAATATATATAATATAATATATCATATATATATATATAGATATATATATATATAAGTATTTATATATATATAATTATACTCACTATACTATATACTATATACTCTATGGTATATATACTACCTACTTATATATATTATATATATATATATATATAAATATATATAATAATATATAACTATTATATATATATATATATATATAATATATATATATATATATATATATATATTATAAATATATAATATATATATTATATATATATAAATATATATATAATATATATATACTATACATATAATATATATATATATAATATAATTATATATTATCATACTACTACTACTACTACTATACTATATTATTAATATATATAATATATATATATATATATATATATATAATAATATATATAATAATCTTACGTATATATAATATATATATATATATATATATATAAATTTCTCACCTTTCTTTCTCACCATCCATCCTGTTTGGTAGAATCTGTCAAGTGTTGTTCCTCCAGAAATCCCTCCAGGCATCCCGGTCTTTCCACATTCTAAATCGTTTCTTCCCTCGCTACAATCGCTCCTACCACAGTATCCTTCCATCTTTTATCGGTCTTCCCACTGGTCTTGCTCCCATAGGTCTCTAACTAACTAATCTTCGGGGGTACCTCCAGTC
>JABUQX010086714.1:30000-35000 GCA_015478945.1 Trachelipus rathkii
TCTAAACCTTATCAAGAGTATGAATTGCAATTTGAAAATATTATTAAGGACTGTTCAAATACGCAATATTTATGTTTCGTTATTATCTTTGAGGAAATGGTTTGTTTGCAGTAATATATTTGATATTTCATGGGAAAATATTATCTAGTTTTCGTGCTGACCATAAGACTTAGCATACACTATATATATATATATATTATCTATATATAGTATATATATATATATAGTATTATATATATATAAATATAGTATAGTATATATATATTATATATATATATATATATGTATTATATATCTATTATATATATATAACAAAGGTGGCATTAACGCGTTAAAGCGTTATCCGTTAATTAACTTGTTAATTTTTTCATTAACTTTGAAGCGCTTTCGTAATTTCGAAAAGAGTAACGGACTATTAACGGAGTTAAATTTTTTCACGTACATCGTTAATTCGTTTACATAATTAAATTTACGATATATAAAATATTTTCCTTATCAGATTTTAAGAGTTGTATTAGATTGATTTCGATAACAATACTTTTTTTTCCAAAAATTCCTAAACGCTCCTCTCAATGGCTCAGAATGTGTTTATTCTTACACGGTTATATGCCCTATTAGAAATGTTTGACGTTTTCTTTGCTGTATTCTCATTTCTTATTGGTTTGCTGAAAGAAAAAAGAGATAGTGACTGTTGCCCGTTCATGAGTCAATTAAACCTTCTTTCGTTTAGTTAACTTGACTTGCTTCTTTTTCGAACTAGTGAATAAATATAGAACTAGCCTCATAAGCGTTGTAATTTAATAAAAAAATAACATATTTTTTATTAAAATTCTAATTGACATATCCTATTATTTACAATAATATACTACTCGGGTGTTCGTAAAAGAATGTCCCAGTTTCAAATGCCTTATTAAACATAGCGTAATATAAATGATCAACAGCATATCATACCATCAAAGTGAGGTAATTTGATACAGGTTTTTCCTACATATGTTCAATATGTGCCCGCCTTCGTTAAGGGGATACATTCAGCCGATATTCTAATTCCTCCCAAACATTGGTTAACGGATCCGGAGTAATGGAAGGAACGTCATGTTCAATTCTGCGTTTCAAACTCCTGCGTTTATTGGCAGCCCCACCCATAGGAACAAATCTGCAATGTGGCGTTTAAGGTCCGGCCGGGACCGGGGGGGCCAGAATATTAGAGCTTCTGTCCGTCTGACCATTATGACGCAACCCAACGATTCTGGGAGTAAGTCGTTCAACCACGCTCCCACTATGTGACTCCAATGTGGAGGGGCTTCATTCTTGCTGCCGTAAAAGTTTATCCGCTTCATCCCTCTAATAATTGTGGAAGAGAGCATTTGTTGTAATCATATCGAGATAGGCGACCCCTGTTACGGTTGCCTCTGCGAAAAAGAAAGGTCCGTAGACTGGCGTCGGGTATGGCGCAGTAAAAAGTAAACTTTGGGGCGATACGTTCGTGTTTCTACAAGCTTCAATGCGGAATTTTCCAAGACTCAGATCGAATAATTATGGCATCACTTTCCCCGCTGACGATGAAAGGTGGACTCATTCGCTAAAACCACACATGATCTAGAAAGGTCATGTCTCGACCTAGCACTGCACAGGCAAATGTAAACCGTAGAGCATAGTCGTGCGGGGCTTTAAAGCTACAAACTGCAACCGGTTATGCGCGCATGTGTAAACGTTTCCTTACGACCGTTCCACACCGTCGGTCGTTTTTGGCACCTTCAGTTTGTGACTTGCTCTCCGAACGGACTTTTCTTAGGACTATGAAAGAACGAGGCCCTGATACGGTCACATCCTGTACTGTCACTTTGAGGCCGGTCCTGAACTTTTGCCTTTACAAAGACATCCATCTAGTTGCATAATTGCCTATTATCCATCGAACGAATGTTTTGCCATAATGAGGGTCCACATTGGAACCGTACGATCCCGGTTTGAATCGTAATTACCGATTCATAACTTATGGCAATTGTAGGACACAGAAACTTTACGCTCAGGAACTCGCCATTGTCATGTAACTGTGGCGCACGCACGTAGAGAAGACACAATCTGGAATGGCGATGTCGACCTATCCAGGAAACTCGTTTGGGGCAAAGTGCATTATTCGAATCTAATGCAACTTACTCTTCACTTGTGATGTATGATATGATATGAATATTGTATATTATGCTGTTATAATAAGCATTGAAACTGGGAAATTCTTTTACCGACACCCGGTATTGAGTATTAATTAATAAGGTATCTTACGCTTTGGAAGTATTCTTCGCAGCGGCAAAAGCATCTGCTATTAGGTCAGAACCTAATTAATTTGTCTGATAAGTTTAATATCATTCTTAATATTGTTAGGGATAGATAAAAATAATTTCGTAGTTAACAATATCTTAATTACTATTTCCTACATTATTGTGAAGACGGTTAAGGTAACTGATAACGTATTAATCTTCCGCACATTCTTTACCCGATATGACGCTGTTAATGACGACAGTGTTAATATTTTTTGTTAAGATTTATAAAATTTAACTGACGTTAAGCTTTCTCATTCAGCCGGTGCCCACCTTATATATATATTATATAATATATAATACTATATATATATATATATATATATATATTATATATATATATATATTATATATATTAATATACTTATATATATAATATATATAATATATAATATAATAATATATATTTATATATGATATATATATGATAATAATATTAATATATTAATATATATTATATATTTCAATATAATAGATATTTTACTGTAATACTTCTGATATTATATATATGTATGATATATATATATATTATTTTTTTTTTTTTTTTATTTTGTTTTTTTTTTTTTTTTTTTTTTGCAGTACCAAATCTAATCCCAGCCTTTCGAAACACGCACAGCATACTCCCCATACTACCCTACGAAACCACCCCAACAACGCAAGCATTGTGTGGGCCTATAACATTGCTGTTTACGATTCTACAGATTTTGAGGATTCAATCCTGAAAAACTCCCCCACATCCCCTTCTCAGACACACAACATGGTTTTAGGCAAAAACATTCCGCTACCACACTACTTACCGATCTAATACTAAACTTCCTCACGGGCTTTAACCAAAACCTACCACCCTCTTTTAGCAGCAATAGACATAAACAAGGCATTTGATACAGTTCCACGTCATCTTTTAATAGACAAAATTTTAAACACATGAATAACCATCAATGACAAGAAAGTAATAACAAATCTTCTATCCAGTCTCACCGCGAGAATCATGCAAGGAAGCTACACGTACATACAGGTTATATAATGAAGTTCTCCAGGGAGACAGATTACTCATCAACGTTCTTTAATCTTTTTATGCATGATCTTCCACAACCCACATCCCCCTCAATAAAAATCAATAGTTATATAGATGACCTGACAATCAAAGTTCAAAGTGCCTCTATAAATACAACAAGTCGTGAGCTACAGCAGTACATAACGGAGCTGGAACAGTAACTATAAGCGAATAGAATGACTGTCTCTCCCCAAATAACCTCCATCAAACTGCTCACACCAGACAGGAGAGAACCAAACTCCCATCCAACACTTTTCCTCTCAAACCACAGACTTCCTCACAATAAAAAACCCATCATATTAGCCTTAACTTTTGATACACACACACGACTTTCACCCCCTTCACCACAAAAACAATATCACCTCAAGAGTATTACATAAACTAAATGCATTGAAAACACTAACCGGAACAAATTTCGGCCGACACAAAGAATGTCTCACCATTGTATACAGGCAATACCTTCGTCCAATTTTGGACTTTGCACCACCCGCATATGCTCAGACCAATAGCTCAGACCAACACCTAAAAACTTTAGAGCGTTGTTTAAACCAAAGCTCTCAGAATAACAACAGGCTGCTTCCCATCCACACCCATCCACACCCATTCATCACTTACAAACAGAAACAAAAATTCTCCCTATATAAGGGCCTATTTTGATATGTTGGGCTGCAAATTTTACAGCAGATCACTCTTCATAGATCCTCCCCCCCACACAAAACATTACAACAACTCCCTCCCCAAGAAAGGAAAAAAATCCCCAAACCAAACTATATAACTACTTTTTACGCTAACATATAGAACACGACGCTTCTCCCCCGATCACCAGACACTCTTATTATCAAACACATCCGCACAAAACTAACACAAAGAACGATCTTCGAATATCCAAACAAAACATAGCCGGACGGGTAGTTCCTAGCTTGTCCCCCAAATTTCCCCACGAAAACAAACCTGAACGTTCACATCAAGTGATGCTATCCCGTCTCCCTCTTTTGTGGGGGGGCCCATCCTCCCTCCAGCGAATTATAAATTTAGATCTCAATAATGCTCCCCTTTTCCCCCAATTCTAAATAGTCACTCCTAACCAATGACGACACAGAGACATCTCTTACTAAACTGCTCGGACCTGACGGACATCAGACGCAACTTCTCTCTCTCTCTCTCTGCTTCTCTCTCTCTCTCTTCTACACTCTCTCTCTTGCTCTCTCTTCCTTCTCTCTCTCTCGTCTTCATCTCTCAGCGTTCTCTCTCTCTTCTGTCTCTTCCATCATCTCCTCTCTCCTCCTTCTCTCTCTGAGGGATCTGTGGATTCGTCCCAGCTGTGGTGTGGGGAACAATATCTCAGGATCGCTCACTTCTCGGGAGGCGCGGGAGAGGGGGATTACTAGTAAGGTAATATTATATATATATATATATAATATAATATATATATATATATTAATATATTATATATTTATTATCATATATATATATATAATAATAATAAATATGGACCATATATTATATATATATATATTATTATATATATATATATATATTATATATATATAATATATAAATATATATTTATATATATTATATATATATAATATAATATATATATATACTAATATATTAATAATAATAATAATAAT
>JABUQX010086715.1:0-5000 GCA_015478945.1 Trachelipus rathkii
GGCCAACTATTGCCAGGTTTTCTGTACCTTTCGGCTGAACTTGCTGGTCTAAATTGTGGTCTACTACCTCTATTGTCAAATCTATTCTCATTTCTTTTTATCCCTCTCTCAATTATCTCCTATCGCGCTTATTTTATCATCAGCTCTTCGTCTATTTTCCTACTTTCTTTGCACTAAGCTTACTTATCAATTCAGAAGCTGTATTTTCTTTGTTAACCAAATCTTTGCACTTTCTCTTTATAGGAACTACATCTGCGAACTTCATATAAGTGTTACCCCACAACAAACTTTCTCATCTCTTCTACTTTTCTTTATACCATATCTCAATTCGAGTTCTTCAGAGAACTCTATCACCAATCTTCTTATTATGACAAAAAGTCGCTAGGGTCGAACTTTTACCCAATTCCATTGACGTTAAGTTCTTCACAAGACCTCCAACACACGCAATGACGTTTAAAGGCGGCTAAATTTTCCCAAGTAGTATCTTTTAAAATTTCATCGTAAGAAGTTGCTTCAGAAAGCTCTGGGGTTGCTTCTAGCGCTATTCTTGCTGAAGAGTTTGCATCTGCGCTTATATGGACAAGGGCGCAAGTTATTTTTCCTTGGTCCCGGGTTATGCCCTCCTGGGCGAAGTTGTGCTCCAGTATTTTTAACCACGAGTTCACATGGGGACCAGTGGATGCGGCACCGATTGCTGGGGGCCCATCCAATATGGGAATTTTAATCTTGGACATAAAAAGTCGGTTCCAATTTACCGCCGTCATATTTTCTCTCTCGCTACGTTCGTCTTCTCCCGTCATATTTTAAAGTAATTAAAAAACACTAATGCAGGTGTGTGTGGTGGTGTAATGTGTGGGTTGCTGTGTAGCTACTGTTACCGGGGTCTCCGGGGGACTAAGTGGTGATCTCTCAGGAGTGATAGGCTATCTGACCCTTGGGACATTTACTACCGAGCCTTCTCGTATTGACTCTTTACTACTATCACATCTGATATTAAAAGTTTTTCACTTTTAGTCTCGATGACTAGCCAAAAAATGAAATTATATATATTCGAATCTTGTCGGATGGATACTAGATAACCTTATCGTCTACTTAGTCATTAAAGGAGCTTAGGTACGGTATACTATTAATACATTTATATACAGGAGGGTACTAGTGCGATTCACAACAAAAGATTACCTGTAGACAAATATATATATATTGAAAATCATAAAAATCGTAAATAAAAATTTCCCCCACTAAAATTTGTCACTATATAATATAGTATATTTAATGTTAGAAAAATGTGAAGGTATATATATAATAATATACTATATTATCAGTATATATATAATATATATATATATATATATATTATATATATTTAATATATACTCAACTTTATCTACTTATTATTCACTTTTTATACTTTAAAGAATGCGGGATTTTTAAATTGATGTAGGGGTTCAAGGAAAGTAAGACTCGATGGTGTTATGATATATGATGCAAACAAGATTACAGCGTAATATAGAAACAATGAATATACAATTGTTATTAAGGAGTAAGCGTTCTCATCATAAAATTAAAAGTTAAATTCTTGTGTGTACCCAAATAGCACACACAGCCTTATGTGTTTTACCAGTGTTGAAGGAGAATGTGTAATTTTATTATATTTATATAATATAAATAATTGATGTGTCTAGTTATTGTCTTTAAAACGCTTTAATAATTTTGTTACGTACTAATTATGGATGAAAGTGGCTTTAAGCAAGAATATTATTTATAAGACTTTTTTGTGAGCAAATTGAGATGGTTTTATTGTAAAAAAAAATTAAGATTTCTTCTATTTAATTATTTTTAGAGAGAAAAGGATTTGTGGGATTGAAAAATTTCTTTAACAGATAGATGTGTTAAATCAAGTGCAATGTTTTACTCTAATCGCGTAAAGTTTTTTTCTACTACTTTTAAGGGATTTTTAATGATTACTGCCTCAATATTTTTCTTTACGTACTTGTGCAAGACTTTATGTGCAAAAGAATATAAATAATACGACTCTATATTTATTATACATATATATTTCTATATATATATAATATCTCCATATAAGTATTTATATTGGCATATTTGGACCTGTGATCTCTTTTGGATCTAGCAATCAGGAATCCTGAGAATAGATACAATGCCGAACTCTTAGACTGACCTTTTTACACATAGATGGCGATTTGGACCTTGGTTTCCTTTTGGAGTTTCCTTCTTGGTTTTTTGGAATACTTGGTTGTTAATGAAAATTTTCGAGTTTTTCGATTTCCCGAATGTAGCGGATTTGTCTTGGGCTTATTTAGACGTACCAAATAAGGGAAATCAATTTTATTTTTTGATAATTTTTGAATTTTATTTTCTTCACTGTTTATGAAAAGCCTTCCTTCTTCCGGATATGGACTTTGTAGGCTTTTAATTTCAGCTCTAATTAGATGGCCCTTACACGTTCTGGCATCGTCTCCATGTTCTTTCTACTTCTCAAGATCACGCTTACACATCGGACGCTCGAACTTGCACGGGCCAGCGTTTTGTTTAGCTTTTCTAGTCTTTTCTGTTTACAACAGGTTATTCTCAAAACCCCTTACTTTTTGAGCTGTTATACCGCTTCTGAGATGCGTGTTTGAAGTTCAAGAAGATTTTTTTCGGGTATTTAGCCCTAGGGTGTTTTCTAATATTTATATAGCGGTTTTAGCTAAAACTGCAGCCTCTAAATAAAAATACCTATCACGCTTCTAGGTATTCCTGGCTTTTGACTACTTCTTGAAGAAATGTATATGAAATTTTATTCAGTTTTAATTCTTTATTCTTATAGTTCTATATTTACATCAATAGATTATTGTCGTAATCTTTGAACTTAATGAATTAAATCGATGAGTGTGATCAGAAAGTTAATAAATTAATAAATGCCAATTTCAAAAGTTTTCAACAAATGTTTATATGTTTATTTAAGTTAGGTTATGTTAAGCAAATATTAAGCAATGTTTAAAAGTTTAAAATAGATATTTTAAAAGGTTCAATATATTTTAAAAAGTTTAAAGTTTTAAAAACAATAATTTTAAAAAGTTTCAAAGCTGTTCTCGTATTTTAAAGTCTTTCTGTAATTTAAGATTTCACTGATATACATAATATATATTTCTATATATATATATATTTGTTTACCAACATATATATACATATCATATATCTTATATATATACTATATAATACTATTGATACTAATACATCGTAACTTCTGGACATTAAGATATACATTATTTCCTAATTCATATGATGCTATATTCGTTACAACATATATATACATATCATATATATAATAAATATATATAATTTTTCATAGTATTGTTATTATATAATATATATATTACTATTTAATATGGTATCAAAAAAATATATAGTTTTTAGTTTCGCGTTACACATAAATGTACATAATTTGTGTGTTCCTGGCACACACCCAGAATAATCCTTTTACCAGTATAGTAATACTTAGCTTTAATTTACCATAAAGCTGTAAGAAAAAATCCTATAAATATGTAGCAGATGTTGATGTGAGTTTTGTGTATTATCACTGTATTATTTAACAAATAAATCTCCGAGATTTTTCACATTTAAATGGGATGTAAGAGCGAAATTTAAATATACTGTATCTTGATATTCTATTATTAATTATTTTTTTACTATTATTAATTAAATATTACTTTTTCATTATTAATATATTAATATTAATTATATTAATTATTATTATACCATTATTATTTTTATTATTTTATTAATTATTATTTTTATTATTATCTATTCATTATTATTATTTCGAAGTTAATTTGTTTTGCAACTAAAATGGCTTCGAAATTTTCAACAATAAAATTTTTAATAAATAAAATAAATATTAATATTTATATCTCAAAGTTTTGAAGCTAAATCAATTTCAAAATTTGAAAAATAAAATTTAGTACTTATTGGAAATAAAGTTTTTAAATAATAATAAAATCAAACTTCATCGCCCCTACTTTCAAAATCAAAAATATTGTTGGGGACGGAATTTATTTTAAGTAATATTTAATATTGCGGGTTTAGACTAAAGTCTAAGGATTTTATTAGAAACCTGGCAATTAAAAATTTAATTCCTGAATTTACCGTGGAATACCCTTATTACGAAACCTTTTCTAAAGGCAAAAAATACAGATTGTCAAGTTTGAATAAGTGTACCTTATATAGAGAAAATTTTCTAACGTTCAAAATTATTCAGAAAATTTCTGAGTTATTTTTCATTCTGAAAATTTTCTAAGTTTAGAAATTTTCTATGTTAATTATATTTTTTAATTTCTAAGTTAATTTTAATTTGAAATTTTATAATTGATTTTATTATCAATAAAAAAACTTCTCAGATAATTTATTCTTGTTATTTTCAATATGTTTTGCTTATTAATCAAAAAAATTCAAGTTATTTTATTTTGAAAACTTTTATATAGTTAATTTATTTCAAAAATTCTAAGTTAATCAAACATAGAAATTTTCATAAGTGATTCTATTTAAAAAAATTTCTAATTAATTTATTTAAGAAATTTTCTGTCTTTTTTTTTTGAAAAAATGATTCTAACTTAAATTTTTCTAAAGTAAATTTTTAATAATGTCAAAATTGATACGGTTGTTAATAAAAATTGTCAAATTTTTATAAGTAACATTATTTTACAAAAAAAATTTAAGTTAATTTATATTTCTGAAATTTTTTATAAGTTACTTAAAAAAAATTCTGAGTTAATTTTAATCCGAAAATTTTCTGCTTGGGTTTATTTGAAATTTTTTTCTGAGATTCGAAAATTTTCTTAAAGAAATTTATTCTGAAAATTTTCTAAGTTAATTATTCGAAATATTCTAAGTTAATTTCTCATTCCGAAAATCTTCTAAGTTAACTTTTAAATTCCGAAATATCCTAAGTTATTTTTATTTCAATTTTTTCTTCGTATTTTCTTAGAATATTTTCAATT
>JABUQX010086715.1:7500-17500 GCA_015478945.1 Trachelipus rathkii
ATAATATATTATATATATATATTATATTATATATATATAATTTATAATATATATATATCTTATACTATATTAATATATATATATATACTATATATATATATCATATATATATATATATTATATATATACATATATATATTACTAATTATATATATATCATATATATAAATTATTATATTATTATATTATAACTTATATATACTATATATATATACTAATTATATCATATATATATTATATATTATATAATTATAATATATATATATAGATAATATATATAATATCTATATACTATATATAAAACTCATATATATATATAATTATAATTAATATATAATATAATATATACTATAACAATATATATATATTTTATATTACTATATATATCCATATATAATATAATAATAATATATATATATATATATATATATTAATTTATATATTATATATATATATCCTATATTAAATATATAGAATATTATATATATAATATATATATATATAGTATATATATATATATATAATATATCTATCTTATTATATAATATATTATTATATATACTATATATCATATTATATATATTATTATATATAGATATAAAATATTATATATATTATCTATATACTATATATAATACTATATATATACTAATATAATATATATTATATATTATATTATATATTATAATATTTATATATATATATACTGTATATATATACGTGAAGCGTGTGTAAGAATAAATGGGGTTGGAAGGTGGTTGGTTTAATATTAATAGCGGAGTGTGGCAGGAATGTGCCATGTCTCGAAGGTTAATCAATTTGTATATGGATGCGGTTATGAAAGAATTAGAGATAAGGTTGGCAGGAGATGGTGTTAGAATGATGAAGAATGGAAGAGAGTGCGAGGGTGCCGCTTATTATATGAGGATGAAATGGTTTTGTGTGGTGAATCTGAAGAGTTTTGGGAGGATTGGTTTGACAGGTGTGAAAAAGGATAAAAGGAGGGGTTTGAAAGCAAATGTTAAGGAGAGTAAGGTTATGGTAGTAAGTGAGGAGAGTCTTCGGTGTGAAGTCGTGTTAGATGGTGAGCAGCTGGAACAAGCGCATCACGACGTTGAACTATTAGATAAGTGATGAAAAGGGAACGACAGGATACAGAATGTACGTAGAAACGTTACGAATTGGTAGGAAGGTGGCTGTGAAAGAACAAAGTCTTGGGTGCGTTAGAGTTTCAGTCTTGGTGCGATAGGTTTTTCATGAGGTATGTTTGTTATGTGTTAAGTATAGTAGTGGGACTATGGTCTGGAATACGAGGTATGATCTAAAGTTCAATGTGTTCAGATGGACAATCTTAGTGGCGTGTTAAGTGTGAGAAGAATTGATAAAATGAGGAATGAACTTATTAGGGGGTAGTTGTGTGGTATGATGAAAGGCGTAAATGAGAGAATAAAGGAGAGTACATTTATATGGTTTGGTCATATGGAAAGGATGGATGATATGTCGGATGGTTATCGGATGTATAGTGGTGAGTTCTCTGGGAATCGACCGGTTGGGACCGAAAGAAAAGTGGATTGAGTTTTAGTAAAAAAGCCATGAAAGAGAGGAATATTGAGTTTGTCAGAGGCGAGAAGAAAGGTGCATAACAAGAGTGAATGGCGGCATTTTGTGAAGGGGTATGATTATGGTCTTTGCCAAGGAGATGAACCCCACATTGACGAGATACCACAGTGAGGGTCCGCCGCAGTCTCGTGAAACCTTGGGTAGCATATTTTCTGACAGCGACGAGTTTCTCACTTGGGGGTTGTAAAGGAGACGGTGTAAGGAGCTTTCTTTTCAACTTGCGTCATGTTCTTGTACTACTTTTTTATTCCGATGTAATGCTATGCACCTACCTCCAATTAGGGAAAGGAGGAGGAAGTCCTATTACTATATATATATACTATATATATATAATATATACATATATATATATATATAATATATATCTTAAAAATATACCTATATATATCTATATATATATTATATATTAATACTATATATATAACCAACACACACACACCAGTTTTAATAAAAAATTTAACATTTTCAGTTACAAAATTTATGCTAAGGCATGCTCTATTATTATATTTATGTATCTTCTTTTAATACTGATCTGGTTGAATGATATTTCGACTAGTTCTTAATCGTTTTTGTAATACGTATCTTTATAAACGGCCGAAAGGACTATCCAAGATGAATCAATTTTTATTATTAATATTATTAAAGAGTTGTAAACTACATTATATCTGCATCCACCCAAAAAGCATTTCTGTATAGCGAAGGAAGATGCAATTATTCGTGGACTTATTTCTAAAAGAGAAAGAGGGAAAAAAACCTGTTTAGGAGCGACTACGTCTGCGAACAACATTAGCACGACTTCAATGTTGTTCAGAACGAGTCTCACAGGCAAGATGGATCGGGCTTTCCCACCTCATAAATATAACACATTTCTTCCCGAGAAAATCCCTCGTGAAAAGAAAAATGTATTCCATTACCTTAGAGATGCGAGATGCATTATTTACTTACAAGCTCATTTTTATTCGTTATCACTCAAACCAGACATCATAAAGTTACTTTTTTTAACGAAAAATTATATTTATAAATCATTAATTTTTTGATTTTTTTTTTAATGAAGAAGTTCCTTTTCTCATATTTTCCTTTTTTTAGACGTACTTTCACAGTGTTAAAATTTTAGTAACATTAACAATTCAGGAATTACTGTGTAAATTTTGAAATCATAAACCAGGGCAAAGTTACCTAACTGTGAAATCAAAATATATAAGACTTACAATCACAGAATCGTGCCTTTTATAATATCATATTTAATTAATATATATATATATAATATTATATAATATGATATATATAATATAATATTATATATATATATTAAATTTATTATATATATATATATATATATAATATATATATTATGCTAATTTATATATATATATATATATATATATATAATATATATATAATATATATATATATATCCACGCTCTATAAAGAATATATTACTTTAAATATGCCTATATCTATATATATGCATATATATATAGTATATAATATTATATATATATACTATACTATAAAAATAAAATAATATATTATATATAATAATTATATATATATAGTATTATATTATATATATATTATACATATATATATTATCATATATATATATGATATATATATATATATTATATATATATAATATTATATCTATATATATTATATATTTATATATATTAATACTATATATATATATTATATATTTATATATATATATATATATATTATATAGTATATATATAATATATATCTATATATATCATAAAATATATATATATATATATATATATATACATACTATAATATATATTATACTTAATAATATATATTATATATATAGTATATATCTATATATAATATTATATATATATATATATATAAACTATCTATCGTAATTAAACAGAACAGCGACCTTGCCAGCAGAATATTCATGAACACAAATTCTGTATCTTTATATAAAGTTAATAATATTTCTGTATCTGCTTCATATTCTTTATGACGTTTTCTAGCCTCAATTAAGTTGTCATCTTTTATATATATGATATAATATCAATATATATATATATATATAATTATAATATATATACTATATAATATATAATTATATAAATATATATATATCTTGATATATATATATAATATATATAGGCTAATATATATTATATGACTATCGAAAACTGGTAATTAGGTTTTCAATAACATATAATTAGTAATACTCCTGCACATACATAAATGATTGCAGCTTTTCTCTTTCTTTTGTAACTCGCTTTCTTGTTAATGCTCTTCTTCTCGATATATATACTATATATATACTATATATATATATCTATATAACTATAATATTATAAAATATATTATATATTAATTTAATATTATACTATATATATATATATATATATAATAAGGAATAACGAGTTTAAGATTCAGAATGCAAATTATATATATAATATACTGATATATATATATTATATATATATATTATATTATATATATAGTATACTATATATAATATATAATATATCATATATATATATAATATATAATATATTATATATAATTAATATATATATTATATCATTATATATATATAATATATATAATATATATCATATATATTATATAATTTATATATGCTACGGACACATTATATATAATAATATATATATTATATATAATATCCTCGATCATATAGGGTAGGTCATGGTTTAGGTTCCTGCTAGTCAGGTAATGATAAGATTTGTTAAGTCTACACAAATCTTAACTTTTGTATACTGTTGTAAAACTCTATCATGCCTGAACTAACAGGGTCCTAAACCAAGAACTAACCTACATAAGTAGACAATGCCACAAACCTAGATCTAACCTAGATTCAGATTTTTTACCGGATGTTAGAGAAGTTTATCGTTAAATATAAACTATGATTTATGTAAATTATTTTACTAATTTTTCAGTATTAAATTTTAAATATTTTAAATCTTTAATTTTTTTTTTACTGTAGTAGATCACTATTATAAAATGGGAGATCATAGAATTTTGGTAGATTATATATTGTAAGAGCACCCATATTTTAACTATAGCATGTTTCAAACTGATGGTGTCTTTTAACCTAATTCAATTGAATACCTGAATACTTTTGCAAAACATTTTCAGAAAATAATTTTAATCGCATGCCCTAGATATATAAGTATATTAAAAGGCAATATGATTTATAATATAAACCTTTTTATAATTTACACATCTAAAGTTATTGCATATATTTAGGCCATTTAGTTTAAGGCTTGCTTATTTTATTTGAAAAGTTTATAAATTACTCCCACAACTACATTAGTACTTAAAAAAAATAGGTTAAAACTAGTATTTTTTTTTTTTTTTTTTATGGATTTTTTTTCGCTGTTAAGCAATAGAACGTAAAGTCGAATTTGAAGCACGTGTATAAACTTATTGTTTAATATTTGCATATGTAATTACAAGAAAAAAAATAAAATATTTCTAATCATATTAAGAAATATTGAATTAAATAAACTCAATAGCTGATTTAAATATCTTGACATTAGTTGAAAGAAAAACTTTTCTCTTTCACAAATTAATTTTGTTCTTAATGAAATAAAAACGGAAAGATAATAATACTAATTAATCGAACGGTAAAAAATTCAAGTAATTATAACTTGCACTTAATTGCAATATTCTTATATAAGGGTTAAAAGTAGTTTTTTTTATTAATATTCTAAAACCACTTTATAGGTGTGATAAAAATAATTCGACTTGGTGGCAAGATTTAAACAACATAAACTTTCTGAGTTAACAACTGCAAAAAGCCATTCAAAAAAAACAAGAAAAAAAACATGTGTGTGAAGTTGCTACTGCTTGCCACTATATAAGAAAATATTTGCTAAAATATATCATATATATATATAGTATATATAATATATATATATTATATATTCATTATATAGTTATATATATATATAATATATATATATCATAATATATATATATATATCTATCTATCAGTGGCGCTCGCAAGGCGAGTGTCCATAATCGGCTCTCTCTCTCTCTCTCTCTCTCTTCTCTCTCTCTATATATATATATATATCTATATATCTATATATTATATATATATAATTATTATATATATATACAATAATACTACTATATATATAATATATTATAACTATATATAAACCCAAATTATATTCTCATTATTCACTAGATTATTTGCTAATTAAAAATAGTTTTCATTAATTCAAAATTAAATTCTGTGATTAACTATAATATTTAGTCTAGTATATCATATATATATATATATATATATATATTATATATATATAATAACTAATATATACTATATATATAATAACTATTATATATATATATAGTAGTATATACTATATATATGGAAAAAGGTTAGGAGGGGAATGGTTTTGTTATATAAATATTTTGCATGTTTCCGATATTTGGGCAGACCTTTTCCAGATAATTAAAAAATAACGCAAATGAAACTGAACAAAATTTTTTTATGATTTTTTTTTATATATATAAAATGGACGCTTGGAATATATTTGCTTTTTGAATGAATAAAAGAAATAGACCTATTCCATCTTCCTTTTTTTTCTTCGTTTTTTAGCTTTGAATTTATTATCTTTTGTTATATTTCTCTTAATTTGTTTTCTTTATTGTTTCTTTTGTATTTCCTGTTCTCCCTTCCTTCCTTCTTTCTTTTTCTTTCTTTCTTCTATCAATTTATTTGTTTGTATCTTTTTACATATTCGTCTATATAATCTTGATTCCTTTCTTATATTTACCATTTTCTCCTTTTTTTCCTCTTGATTCATTTAAGAAATTTTTCACCTATTTGACTTTTTTATTTATATTTTTCTGTTATTCAATTTTGTTTGAACTTGCTTTTCTTTCATTTAAATAACTCTTTCTCACAAAGAAATTTTAATTTCATTCACTCAGTTGTTAAAATAATTCTGTTTACATAATGCAATAGAATTCATAATGAATAACTATACCAGTAAATATATATAATATATATATATATATTATATATATATATTAATATATATATATATATATATATATATAATTATCATATAATATCTAATTATATATATTATATATATATAGTATATATATATCATATTATAATAAATATATATTATTATTATATTTATTATATTAATATATACTATACATTATATATATATAAATATAATAATATATAATATATAAATCTTATCTAATCATATATATATATATAAAATAATATAATATATGATATATATGATATAGATATATAATTTTCAAACAATTCATTTAATTTCTCCTGCATTTTAAGACTTCTCATTTTCCATTTTTATTAATTTTTTCCATTTCGCATTATTATAAATTCGTAAATTCTTTGTTTATTGGAAAAATGTTTTCTCTTAATTTAGTTTTTGTTGCCGACGAGCGCCAACTTCTCTCATAATTTTTTTCTCTATTTTACAACAATTTATTATGTTTTCTTAATAATATCTATTGCCCCCACATACGACTACTTTGCACTACTGTGTAACCTCACAATCTTCTCAAAGGGCCAGAGTTTGATTCCTCATACAAATTCTAGGCAGCAATTACTCTTCTAATATATATAATATGATGCGATATATATAAATATTCTATATATATTTATATAATAATAACTATATAATCATAATAATATAATACTATATATATATACTACTATATAATTATCTATATATATATATAATAATAATAATATATATAATAAAATTATATTAATTATATTGTATATTATATATTTATGACCTATATATATATATATATATTAATATATATATATACTTATATATACATATATATATATATACTAATACTATATATATATATATATCATATATATATATATGTATATATATATATATATATTATATATATATATATATATATATTATATTATAATATAATATATATATATATATATATATCATATATAATGATATTATATATATGTATATTATATATATCTATAATATATAATTATATATATTATATAATATACTTATATATAAAATATAATATATATATATTAATATATATATATATATTATATAATATATTAATGTAATTGAAATATTACACGCCAATTTCAGAGAAAGTTGTGTTGATTCAAATTCGGGATTTGAAAAGTTCGTCTCAAAACCAAAACATCTGCTACATTCAAACTGATTTTCTATTAGAAACAATCTCTGTTTATCTTAAAACTTATTTTAAGTTTTAATTAACACAATATATATAATATATTATACTATATATATATATATATATATATATATTTCTATATATATATATATAATATTATATATATATAATATATATATACATATATATATACAATAATATATTATATATTTAATATATATTATATTATATATATATTTATATATATAGTTATATATATATATAATATATCTATATATTTTATATATATATATTATATATATATATTTAATATATAGTTTTGGGATGGTAACCGCGAATATGTACTTGAAATTATATTCATAATTATATTTTACTTTATGAATATTGGAGATAAAGCATTTGCCGGAATAGGTGTATTACTAGAATCTTTCGAATTGCGAAAGTTCTTTATCGTGCCTCAGTTTAAGGTAAATAGAACTTTGAAGATTTGATGTAATCTAAGTTGCTAGGTGTAACTAAGAAAATCCTCAAGCAGATAATTAAAAGATTATCGAAATTTTAAGAAATACTGCTAGATCTGATAAATCAGGACACAACTGCACGTGTCAGAATAATATTTCAAAAAAAAAAAATTTGTTTTTTCACTAAAACAATTTAAAACAATTTTAACATTTTCATTATCGTTTATGCTAATTTGGAAAAAATGCCTAAAAGTAATTAGAAACTAATTATATAATTAATCTCAATGATTTAAACGATATATCGTTTTTCATGATAAATACTAACGGTCGATTAAAATGTTAAAATTGTTTTTAATCATAACAAAATATGTGAAGATAAACTTTAATTTTATGGTCAGCAAAAACAAAATGTTTTCCATTCTTAAGTTGTCTTATCTTTTATTTTTAATTAAAGGTTTGAATTCTAATTTATTTTTTATCAGATACGTTTGAAGAGATTCGTAGTTTTGGAATTAAAAAATTATACAATTTACTATAGCAATATGTTTATAAATTGTTGCCCTACAGTATATTAAAAACGCGCATTTGTTATGTTTGTTGTCCGACGTCTTTCTTTTTGTTTCTGGGGCTACCTCTCGCTACAGAGGCTCAACAAAAATTCTCAACATATTGTCTCTATATCGCCTTTACATTTCCGATAGATATTGATCTAACTGTTTACAATACTTATCAGAAACTGCTCCTATTGAAAAACAAAAGCAGTAAAAAAAACAATGAAACTTTAGCTACATACATCTTAATATTAATTAGGAAGAAATTTGCTTTTCGGCTAATTTTTTTCATACTTATCATGCTTTATTTTGTCTAAAAATTTATGTTAAACATCTGTGAACACTCCCCAGGCCCTCTTCAACATGTTCTGATTTAATTTTAGACCTCAAGATCCAAAAGCAAATGTTTAATTTGAAAACCAGCGAAAATTTTCTTTTATTTTTTCGTCAATAACGAGTTGATATTGTTACCTTAAGAAAACAAATGATCGCCCACTCACTCAATTGCTTTCACAATACTACTTATATGTTTCACAAAGTTGGCAACAAGATTTGTGTCTTTTCCACTAATGCTGAATGTACTACGTTCCAAGTTCTCACCAGGAATTGTTTCCTTTCAATCAGGCCATGCTTTCACTGCATAGCGAAGAACTTTTGTAGTTGTTCCAGCAACACAAAAGCAATAGTTATTTTTGTATTTTCCAAACAGACATTCAGCAATGCAAATGCTTTTAAATCAACACTTATAATCCACCTAAATTACTCGTATTGAATTTTTTGAAGCAGAATCATCATGTTTGAACATTTTTTTCTCGTTTAGAATGATTTGCCAACTGATATTGAAGGATATTTATTATTATAATATATATATATATATATATATATATATATATATATATATATATATATATATATATATATATATATATATATATATATATATATATATATATATATATATATATATATATATATGTAGTAATAATAAATATATATATATATATATATATATATATATATATATATATATATATATATATATATATATATATATATATATACTTTATATATATATATATATATATATATATATATATATATATATATGCATATATATAAATAATATAACAATTTTAAGATCATTCGAGGGATTAAAAACAGACCCCT
>JABUQX010086715.1:22500-30905 GCA_015478945.1 Trachelipus rathkii
AAGTAAATTAATTTTATAAACATGCAGGATAAATGAATTGAATTTAGTTGTTAATCCTGTGAATGTTGGTTTCCTATAAACGCTTGTTTGAAATTTGTTGTTTTCCTTATATATTTTTACATCAAGAAATGCCAAGGAGTCTCCTTCTTCAATATCCACTGTGAATTTAATATTGTGGTGTTTTGAATTGATATACTGTAAAAACAAATCAATTTCGTGTCTGGATTTAAAAAGTAAAAAGGAGTCATCTACATACCTTCTATAGAAAACCGGTTTAAATTCCTCCGGGCATTCATTAAGCCAAATAGATTCAAAATAGCACATGAAAATGTTACTTAGAGTAGGCCCCAAAGGACTACCCATAGCAACACCATCAACTTGCTTATAAAATTTTCCGTTAAATAAAAATATTATATCTTTTGTAGCTATGTATAACAACTCCTCAAAACTTGATCTATCCAGACCGTTAACAGTGGATGTATTGGCAAATAATGAGTTAAGAATGATATATATATATATATATATATATATATATATATATATATATATATATATATATATATATATATATATATATATATATATATATATATATATATATATATATATATATATATATGAATGATTCGGCTGTCATCGAGTCTGGAAGCGCTGGAAACTAGAAGGGGGCGAAAAAGAGAAGTAATAGAAGGAAGATTGAGAAGAATATGGAAAATCTTGAAGGGTTGTATATTGAAGAGAAAATGTAAACATGAGAAAGAAATTGCTATAGTACTTTGGGAATTGAATTTTAAGAAGAGAGTACATTAGAGTTTAAAGTTTCAGTAACTAGTAAAAAAATTTTTATTAATGAAGCAGAATTTCAAAATTTTAAAGTATTTATTTTTAAATTAATATCATGTTATAAATTAAGATGGAGAAGCAACATTTTTCGACTACATTTCTTTTAATTATTTTGATGAATAAACGGCAAAATTAAAAAAAATGTGAGAAACTTTGAACTTATGTATTAGAAAAAGTGAAGCTGCGTTTCTCGAAGTCGCCGAGTCATGGGAAGAAAATATCTTAATTCTCTTCGCCCGATAGCAAGGGGCTGAAAACCCCCTTCTATCATATGTTTCTTTTCGTGAATGGTGACGATAAGTTTGAAAACTTATCAGCCACCAACACCACCCTGCAGCTATGCGGGATATGGTGTTTTGTATATATATATATATATATATATATATATATATATATATATATATATATATATATATATATATATATATATATATATATATATATATATATATATATATAAAAACACCTCCAATATATATTTATATCTACTGCTATATATATATATATATATATATATATATATATATATATATATATATATATATATATATATATATATATATATATATATATATATTATGTATTATTAGTGATGTGTGCGCCTACCGTTAAAAAGAAGTAAAATTTTTCCTACGTAGATATATCCGGTATTTAATAATGCAAAAAATTCAATATATATATATATATATATATATATATATATATATATATATTATATATTTATATATATATATATATATATATATATATATATATATATATATATATATATATATATATATATATATATATATATATAAAAAATATTTTTTTAATTATATATTTTTTTTTATAATATATATATATATATATATATATAATAATATATATATAATATATATGTATATATGTATATATATATATAATAATATATATATAAATATATATATATATATATGTATATATATATAATAATTTGCTATATATATCTCACCTGCCTATATCTTCTATCATATATATATATATATATATATATATACAGTTATGAGAATAATTCTTTTTCGTAATATTTATGTTTCCCAAAATAATTCTTACGAGAGGTTTAAACAGAGCTTGAACGAGAACAAAGAACACATTCAAAAAAGTATCAATTAAGTGAACCGTGCCTCACCATCATATGGTTAAAGCAATCAAAATATTATTTCGTATCTACTGTAATGATCTAGAGTTATTTTGTTAGAGAGAGGCAAGCGAAAGTGTTATGTCAGAGAATATTTGCTATTCATTTTGCTTTATGTTGATGGTTGTAAATGGATATATATATATATATATATATATATATATATATATATATATATATATATATATATATATATATATATTATAAATTATATTTTTGCAGCAAAATAAATATATATATAATATGTGAAATATAAGCAGCAAAATAAAACAAAAAAAATTTCGGCATTATAAATTATATTTTTGCAGCAAAATAAATAAAAAAAATGTTTCTCTGAGAAATGAACAACGTATTGCGATATAGCGAGAAATTATTAGTCCATTAAATTTTTTATCATGTTTATCACCTTATCATGTTTCACCTCTGATATCACCATTACCTTTCCTTAATGCTGGAGGTGTGCCTTTATTCAAACTGTGTCATAAAAAAGGGACTACACTATACCATTAATTATTGTGCTGATGCTATAACATTTATTATTTTCCCAATTTTTCTAATTTAATCTTAATCAGAAAGATTGCAAATACCTTAATTCTTCTAATCACCTCAAATTGCCAGTATGGATTTTGTAAGGAATGATTAAGCGACAGTCTTTGTTTTTTCTTCTTTGACTGTTGGTCCAACGCCTTTCTGCAATTCGGTGAATCATTTGCGGCTTCATTAGGAAAATCGAATCTTTTGAGAGAATTTAGAGCAAAATTTTGTTTTCAGAACTTTTTCCTTTGGTATCTATTCTTTCTGTAACTTAATCTCTGCCTTCCTTTCCGATCGATCTTTTAGCAGGTTTTGTAGACTGACACATCTTTAAATCTATTATTAATCTACTTTCATATCGTTTCCCTATCCAGCATTCTAATACTAGACCCATCTTTTAATTGTATTTTAGTGGGCAAGCATGTAACACCACATTTTCATCCATCTTCTCCTTTTCATTTGACTTACAAACTAACATGGGGTATATCGACCGCTTTAATTATGTACTTCAATTTGATTTTCTATTCTCTGGGAGTGTTGTCTCGTTTTAAATCACAGTTTTCATTTTATATATATATATATATATATATATATATATATATATGTATCTATATATATAGGTATCTATATATTTAGGTATATATATATATATATATATATATATATATATATATATTTATTTATACAATACACCTCATGGATTCAATAAGAGCCACTCCTGATATATATATATATATATATATATATATATATATATATATATATATATATATATATATATATATATATATATATATATATATATATATATATATATATATATATATATCGGGACGTATCTTGGTCTAACTTATTAGGTGTGCTATACATTCAGGTAAATATTAGAACTCATGAGCTTGTGTGTGCTGACCACCACCTGTTCAACATTGTTATCATCAAATAAATAAGTATATAATTTAATTTATTTTATTAAAAAGACTCAGAAATATTGGGTAGGAGCTACCTACCCTACCTACCCTATGTATACGCCCCTGATATATATATATATATATATATATATATATATATATATATATATATATATATATATATATATATATATATATATATATATATATATGTTCATGCGCGTGTGTGTGTGTCATATGTTTTTGAAGAGTTTAGAAGAGCTGTGTACGTTGTGTGAGTGTGTGTGTGTGTGTGTGTGTGTGTGTGTGCTGTGTGTGTGTGTGTGTGTGTGTGTGTGCGAAGGTTGGAACCAGATTATGTGGTTTTTGTCTCATGAAGAAAGTACATCTCATCGTTTGTTGTTTGTCTAAGGAGAATAAATTAATTAACAAACAAACTCGTAAGATGCGTTCAAATTATGACTTATAATTTGAGAAATTATAAAGTTACAAGGCTATAGAACAAGATTATGAAAGGTTGTGACGTCACATAAGATATATTTGCCATATTTGGAAAACAAATCAAATTTATCACTTAATTTTTTAAAATATTTGGAATACTTTGATTGTTAATAAATCTATTTTTTTTTTTACTGAAAATTAAACTTGTAATAATTTTCATTCGTTAATGAAATTTTGTAATTTTAATTTTCTCTCAAGGTTATAATATAAATAATGGGTAACATAATTTTAAAGAAAGTTGAATCCTGTTTTCGCAAGTTTTAGTTTTCATAAAACAAATCAATATAATATTAGAATAATATTATACAAATTTCAGAAACAGGAAAATATTTTGAAAATTTCAAAATTTTCAAAACTTTTGAATTTCATAAGCTTGATTATTTTTAACCTATTTTTTCCATACGTTTACCGAATCAAATGTTTATTTCTTTTTAGCAAAAGAAATATCTCTCTAAAAAGAACAATCGATTCCCAAGAACTCTAATAAAAAAAACTTTCCCAAATATTTTAGAACATTTCCTGCAAATCCAATCACATAAATATCAATAATACAGATAACAAATGAAATTGATATAATAAGAGCGTTGAAAAATGAGTGCCTCTCTGACTCGAAAATTGATCGAACTTGATAAATGGAGGCGATCTTTCGAATCCTCAGAAAGTAATTTGGAAAAGAAACTTTTCCTAATTGCCTTTTTCGTGTGATGAGGATAAATGAAAAGGTTCACTTGCTTCATTTTCGACTAATTAATTGACGCGGATATCAGAGCCTTTATTCCATAGACAAGGGTTGTCAATTTGATTATTTATTAAAAATTATCAAATGTTTTTTGCATATAGGAGATCATGCTGAATATAATACATGTTGCGGGAGATGCAGCGTCTCTGGACAAGCATTGAAAGAAGGTCTTAAAGATAGCTTCATTCTCAGTTAGGTTTTAACTAAATCAGAAGTATTAAAAAAGAAATATCTAAGATTCTGTTAATATTGCAGTTACTTTTTATGAAAGTAATTATGCTTAATAATTTATTATTATTATTATTATTATTATTATTATTATTATTATTATTATTATTATTATTATTATTATTATTATTATTATTATTATTATTATTATTATTATTATTATTATTATTATTATTATTATTATTATTATTATTATTATTATTAATATCACTTTTTTTTATTATTATTATCATTTAAAAAGTATTAAAATTTGTACTCATTACTGATTTAAGTTTTTATTTTACTATATTGTATTCAAAAGAAACTTAAAAATAGTATTAAACTCTTAACCCAAATTCAAATTATAAAAGAAATAATCAATACTTAAAAGTATGAGAAAATACTTATAATCCTCTGAGGGAAATATTCATATGCGAAAAACTTTTGATGAAAAGAGGCGGTTATTCTTGCAACAATCCGAAAGGGTTAATTCGAGAAAAGGGGAAAAAATAAAGAAGAAAAATATAGTCCAGTTCAAATAATAATAAAAAAATCCACTCTATCTCGTACAAAAGTTTTTTCATTTTTTCCCATTCCTTCCATAACTTCCGTGAAGGGAAAATGTTGTCAAGAAAAATCAATAATTTTTCCCCTACAATTTCTTGTCAGTCCAATAATAGTGACGGAGTTTCCCTATTTCTCTCCTCAAATAGTGAATGATTTAACGTATCTTTTATAAGATGGATGTTTTAAACAATGATTCTGCGAAGGCGTCTCCCCCAATCTTTGGAAAGACGTTTACGATTAAAGGCGTAAAGATCCTGTATGGGGGGAATAACAAGATAAACTTTAACCAAAGGATTGATTTTCTTTGCAACCTGGGTTATATTTTCCATTATAGTGGGGACATTCTCAATGCTGAAATCATCTATTGGTTCGAATAGCATAATTGATTTTTCTTTGTGACTTTCATTCGTCAGTTCCTTGCGACGCCATGCCATTGTTGTCAACGACCAAATAATCAAGTACTTTACATCAGCAGTCATTAGTTCTTGGACTCGATTCGGACATGCTGACATGTGTCTACCAGGGTTGAAGTCAATTCGTACAAACAAGCCATATTTTTGTCTGAGAAATTTTTTCTCACTTCTGAAGATGGCCGCAGCCGAAGCTCCAACAACTAACATAAACGGCATTGTACGGGTAAATTTCCAAAATTCCAAAAATTATTTTTATATAAGAATACAAATTAAAAATTTATGGGGAATTTATTTACAACTGACGTTACAACAGGACTAGGTCTTTTTACACACGTTTGCTAGGCACAAAAAAAACGATTAGCAAAAACACATAAAAATACATAAGCATAAGAAATAAAATAAATAATAATAATTAATAATAATAAAAATAAAAACTTAATGAATTGTTACACCTAAGAAAATAATGATAACTTTAATTTTAATGTAATAACACCAAAGTAATTCAAATCATATTAAAAGCATTTGTTTGCATTAACCATAAGTTTTAACCTATTCTCATTTGCACATGCAATTCATGCTTTAATTTTGCTTGCTCATGCTAGATTTGAGTTAAAACACACACTAAGTTTAGTAAAGTACTTTATGCAACCACAATCCTTTTTAATGCACACTCAATAAGTATAAGCACAGGCAGGTAAATACTTATCTTTCAAAATATTTAGGGCTATTATCATTTTAGTAATTGAAATAAGCACATTAAATTTAGATGTAAATTTTATCATATAATTTTTTTTTTTCAAAGGGAATTTTTAATTAATTATTTTTTTACTTTTCAAAGTTGTGTTATTTTCGGACGGAGGGATAGAACAACAGAGAAAAGAAGAAAATAAGGTAAGAAAGCTAGGGTTAGGGGTAAAATAACCTCAGGAACTATGTCGTCTTCTCCGACGAACATATTCAAGGGGAGTTGATATTACATACAGTAATTCTTGTGCGGGACCTCTGCTCCTTGTATGTGGAGGACTCGTTGGTCCTACAACGATATCCGGATTTATTTCTTCATTATGATAAATCAATATTTCATCAATGGGTCCACCCTTTTCCTCAAGACTCTGGGGAGGTGAACCTACAGTGGAGAACAATGGGGAAGATGCCCGATAAGGTGGAGGCATTCCAGAACAAGCAATCATTCTTGATGGAAAGAATCCGGGGAAATCAATCTTTGGTGACTCCGAAGAACTATCGTTAAAGGTTAAAGGGAATTTATTCGTAGAAGATGAGTCAATATTATATTGAAAATCACTTGGATTATCAGGTGACACAGGGGAAACATTCTTTGAGTCCGCCAATTCAGAGGACTGAACAACAGGGGGAAACAAGAACCGTGAAGGGTACTCACGATTATATAAATCATAATAATCCATGACAGGGGTTTGGAGAGCTTCGTCCAACATTTCAGTTAGCTCAATGTGAGATTCCGTAGTATTTACAGGAGCAGTCACAATCACCTCTGCTATTTCAGCAGAAACTGATGTCGAGGACAAACTACTAAAAGAGTTATTAGGAGAAATGAGAATTTCAGTAGGAGGCAGAGAGAATCTAATTTTTGGGATATGAGTGAGAACATTCTCCGATGATAATTCACCATGGTTTTCATTATTGGAATCACCCGTCTCAGTTTGTCTTGGATGATCCATTTGTTCCGACTGGTTGGGCTGTATAGAACTTATTTCCTCATTTAGATCTGGCAATTCGTTAAAATCTGTTACAGATATGGGATTAAAATGGAAAAATCCCTCAAAATCCGCTTCGATCATCAGAGGTCAGAAACCATCATCAACAGAGATTTGGACGGTGATGGGACTCAATTGAATTATCCATGGTGGCTGGTATTCTTTACTCATTATCGAGTCATGAGGACCAGGTCAACCCTGGTTTTGCCAATTCATCCTCTCAGAGCCCTCAAGAGGAGAAAAACACTTCACTAATTTCCTTGTTCCGAGCAAGGTATTTACGCAAGTAGACTGGAATATCGATCCCCTCTCTAAGATGAGAGAAGTGAACTTTTTGAGACCTACCCAAAGGGTTATTATTACGTCTTATGGTATATGTAACTCTATTGGGATTCGCTTCCTCGATCACAAAAGGACCTTCCCACTTACTCTGGAACTTCATAGCAGTGCTCGGCCCAGTTCGTATAACTTTCTTGGCTACTCTTTGGCCTATTTTAAAGGGTTTAAAGTTCGTACTGCCCTCCTTCCAGTACTGAGGAAACGTGTGCACTGGGGAGTGAGCTTTCTGCAGCAAAAAATCCGAAGGGGACATATTCAAAGTGCTGTGAGTTGTGTTATTATATATTAGTATTGAGGTGGACAAATGTTCATCCCAGTTAGCAGGTTCCTCCAATACCAGACACTTCAATATCTGAATCAGGCTTCGATTAAAGCGTTCACACACGCCATTACTAGCAAGATGAAGCGGAGAGATTCGAACATGTTTGATGTTATGTTTCTGCATCAATTGTTGAAATATTT
>JABUQX010086716.1:0-23119 GCA_015478945.1 Trachelipus rathkii
GTGAAAAATGTATGAAAAATTATTACTATTCCTACATCATATGTGAAGACCAGTTTAACGTTAACGAAATAACGTTAACTTACGTTTACATTTTACCGCATAACGCTTTAAATGATTAACGTCCTTAGTTTTTTTTTGTTAACGATACAGGACTACGTGTTAACTTTCTAATTAACGGTGCCCACCTTTGTATATAATATTATATATAGTATATATATAGATATATATATATAGTATATATACTATATATATAGTTATTATATATTATATATATATAAATATATATATATATATATAATATATATATATATTAAATATTGCATAATCGCAATTTTATTATTTAGATCTTAAACAAAGAACATATAGTGAGAATTGAATTTAAAGAATTACTGCCTTCTCCGGGATTGAACCACCGAGTGTTGCGACTGAGGAACAATATACTCGATGCTTTACCACTGAGCTATCCCCCAACCAAAAAAGTTGGGTTCAAGGAACAGTTTCCAAAGCAATCGAGCTCCCTTCAGCGCGACATCACCAGGTGTCTCCAGGTGTCTTCTCCCAGAGATAATAATATTGTTAGTGTTAAATATTGCATAATCGCAATTTTATTATTTAGATCTTAAACACTATATGTTTTTTGTTAAAGATTTAAATAATAAAATTGCGATTATGCAATATTTAACACTTTCAAATTATTAAGAACGAGGAGTAAGACAGGCTGGACACCTGCGTGATTTCTCTTGAAAGGGAGCTCGATTGCTGTTTGAAACTGTTCTGAACCCAACATTTTGTTATGGGGATAGCTCATCTGCGTAAAAGCATCGAGTATATTGTCATCAGTCGCAACACGCGGTGGTTCAATCCCGGAGAAGGCAGTAATTCTTTACCTTCCAACAATATGTTCTTTGTCTATAATAAATATAATATATATATAAAATTATAATATATATAGATATATTATATATATAATATATATATTATATATAATTATATACTATATAATATATATATATATATATATATATATATAATAAATAATATAAATAGATTTAAATATATATATACATATATATATATATATAATATATATAATATAATATATATATTATAATATATACTTTATAATATGCCATAATATATATATAGTATTATATATATATATTATATATATAATATTAATATAATATAATAAATAATACATAATATATAATATATATATTATATATATATATATATTATATATATATTATAGTATAATATATATAATTATAGTATATAAATATATATATATAATATAATATAGTTATTAATATATATTATACATATAATACCAGCATCAATATATATATATATAATATATATATTATATTATATATACAGAATATATATATTATAATATATATATATATAATATATATATATAACGAACATGATAATCAATTACAGACTTTAAGAAAAGGAAAAGAGATATTTCCTCTCTTATCCTCCTTATCTCAAAATTTATATTTGTTATATATATATATATATATATATATATATATAGTATATATATATATATATTATATATATATATATATATATATATATATATATATATATATATATATTATAGTTGTACTGTACTATATTTCACCAGATCTGAAACTGAGAAATAAAATAAAAATAGGCAAGAGATATTTTCCTCTTCTTATCCTCTTATCTCAAATTTGGATACAAATTTTTTATAAATAATATCACTTTTCTTCTCTGATAATTTATTTTTCCTCACGCATGCGCAAAATTCGTTTATCACAACTACAAAGTCCTCATTTATTAAATTTATTATATCTGATTCTGATTATCTTATTTATTTTTCATAAACATTCCTATCAGAATCTGAAGTCCAATTCAAATTCCCTTTCTCCTTCGCCCTTCTCAACCCCAAAAAGTAATTCCTTTAGATTTCCTAAAATCATTATTTCTTTAGCAATGGTACCGATAAGTTGTATTTTAAAATCGGTTTCCTCGTTTTTGTGATCTGGTAAGTTTTGAATTTGTTTGGTTTTTATAAATTCATTTTTCCACACAACAAGTAAAAACTTTTACAAACTCGGTCAGAATAATTATTTTGATTTTTAAAGTTCGTCCACAAAATAATATTTAAGTTTCACTCGATTTTTCCTTTTTATTCTGAATTTCAAAGTTTTATTTCCTTTATTTAATTTTTATGAAACAACGAGATTTGATTTATATTTTTCTTCTTGTGTTACCCCCAGCATTATTTCAAAGTGAATATATATATATTGTACCGCCTCGAATTTATGCCCGTTTTTTTTCCCTTTCCACTTAACTTCATTTATTATTTTTTTTAACTATTAATGTAACGTTAATTTTGGTGAATATTTCCTGGTTTTTTTTTTTTAGCTTAATTAAAATAGTCATGAGAACCGCGTTAATAATATAATAATAATAATAATAATAATAATAATAATAATAATAATAATAATAATAATAATAATAATAATAATAATAATAATAATAATAATAATAAAAATAATGACAATGAATTACTGCACTAGCTCCTGGACTTTGTTTGTATATTATAGTTTCATATTTTATAAAATTTTTGCACTTTTTTTTACTTCCATTTCACCTTTAAAGAATATTACGCTAAGTTCCTCCCGTTTTTTTTTTTTGTCATTTTATTCAAGCTCCTCACCCTCGTTTTTTATTAGAACATACCCCTTGCTATTGGAATAATATAACATACACTTCCATCTACACTTCAACCACAAATAAATTTATTAGAATCTTTTAAATATATGATGTTTGTAAATTGTATATATTAACTGGCTCCAAATTTGTTTCAAGGAAATCATTTCAAGTTTGTATCTATCAAAGAGAGAAGCTCATTCAAATTTTTCTTTGAAATTTAACGTATCATTTTTTTTATATAAACTTTTAAGATAACTTGTTTTAAGATTTATTTATTTGAAATTTATTTCCTTAATGTAATTTGTTTTTATCACGAAAAGATACCTTTATTTTCACTTATCTTAAATTTAATGGTCAATATTTTTTGTCATAAATTTGTGAGAAAATTTGCTTAAATATTTTGTTATAATAATCTTTTTCACAAAAGGTTTAAATGTATTTTTTTTTTGTCTGCCCTCTTTGGATTTTTATTTATTTTATTTATTTTGTTTTTAGGCATCTAGAGTGGAAATTAAGATTGGACATAGTATTGAATGTTTGTATATGAATATTATTTTACTGCACAATAAAGTGAAGCAGCAGATTTGCGCCTATCATTAACAAGAGCCTAAACCTTTATTCGCCCACAAGAAATATTTTGGGCGAAATATTATATATATTATATATATATATATCATATCATATATATATATATATATTATATAGTTAGCAAATTCTATGTTATCTACCATGTATATATTACATGCGAAATAAACGTTTTTTTTTTTTTTGTTTTTTTTTTTAAATTACCTCTTTTTATGTATATTAAAGATGTTATAAATTATGTTGTACCATTACCCCTTCTAGGCCTAAATCTCATTGACTATTAATACAGATTTTTATGTATTTCGATAAAGATATTGTATATTTATTTATATATATATATATATATATATATATATAATATATAATATATATATATATATTTCATCATATTATATATATATATTATAACATATATGTATATATATAATAGAAGCCTTTATATAGAATCTTGTTAATAATTTAGAAAGGAAGTCACTATTTTTAATATATTTACTTACATTACAAATTTTCGTTTCTTTTCGAAACCTCATCAGGTGCTGGCTCCGGTAAGACTAAAATTAAATTTAATATAAACAATAGAAATCTAAAAAGTAATTTATATTTAGATTTAAGATTTTAATAGAAATTAGTGGAGTTCAAAATGTTACTTAGAGTGGGATTGCTATTAATATTATTGGTGTTAAGGATGTGTAGGATTCAAGTAATTTTCTTCGTGTAATACATCTTTTGAACTGCACATGAGAGGGCTCAATGTTGTTAATGTCAAATAGTTGGTTATGGTGTCGGCACGATGTAAGTGAGGGCAGAATTTAGGTTGTCAAAGTGTAACGCGTTCATGTTGATGTACTTCGTTAAATATCCACACTACCGCCTATTACACAACAGTCTACGCTCTCAAAGTCATGCTGTCTTTTCCGTGTATAAGGAGTTACAATGAAGGCAAGAGATTTTATAAACACATTGGGACTGATGATTAGTTGATCTAGGGGGTTAGGGGTTAACTTTCGCACTGAAGAGGTGACGTTTAAATATTATTGAAGATAAGTATTTTCAATCATTTAAGATGTAATGAACTTAGGGTAAAAAAGAGTTGTTATTAGAGGGTTTATATTGTCCGAGGACTGATGAAAAGGATTTTTTTACCTCAGTTTGTCCTTAAGCGGCACGTCTTGTGTTATAATGAAATGAGAGTAACAGAAAGGTTTGTTAAAATAGAGAAAAGGTAAATTCAGTTTGTAGAAAACGAGGGAGAGCATATTCTTAGGCTCTTTGAGAAATAAGAAGAAAGTGTTTGTCCTATTTTGGGTTGGTTGAATGGGTGAAAACAATGTATGTAACTTGGGTTGTAGGGAGGTTTGCGGTAAACAGAGAAATTGAGAGTAGGGAGATTATTAGACCAGCAGGTTATAAGAACATCAAGGAATGGTAGAAAATTATTTTTAGAAGTTTCAATTAGTGAATTCTAATTTTAGGCGCTTATAGTGTTGGAGGAAATCAAGTATATATGTGGATTAATGTTGTAGGAATAGATGCAAAAATGTCATCGCAACAACCTGTACCAAGTAACATTAGTGAGAATGTGGTTAGGGAATAAATGATAAATTTCAAGAAGTTACAATAAAAAAAATATTACTTAGGACAGGAGAAGGGGAGAACCCATACTTAAGGGGGGTCAGTTTATTGTAACTGTAATTAAATTTCGAAAAAGATATCAGCAAATCAACTGGTAACCATTTGTTTTTAAAGTGTCAAGCGAAATGGTATAAATTGTTCTCATCAATAAAAATTATAGCTGGCGAGTTTTCTGGACAGGTACGGAGGTGAAGAGTGAAGATACATCAAAACTTACAAGGGGGTGTGAGTTGGGGTTGATGTTTTTTGTTTTGATGATGAAATCTTCAGAATTGGTAATGGTAATGATGAGATTGAATCGCAAAAGAGGGTCGAGAGTGTTTAAGCTAAGCCATTTGGATAATTTGATAGGGGACAAATCTATGTTAGAGATGAATAGGCGAAGAGGGTATTTAGGTTATGGGTTTAGGGATTTCATAGAATTGGAAATGCAAGGAAAGGCTGGCTTTAAATCATTGTGCAGGTGAACATGTTCCGAAAATTTTTTAGTTTATGGTTAAAGTTAATTAGAAAAGTTTTTAAGGATTGTTAGTGAGGAGGGCTATGTGTTTGTCAACAGAGAGTAGTTTCTGAAGATTCTGTAGTTAGCCAGTTTTGTTAAGTATAACTATATTATTTCCATTTGTTGGATCTTGTAATTATGAAATTGTTGTTTTTTGTAAGCGAATAGAGAGCTGTGTAAAATTAGGAGGATATTTTCTATTTAGAGAGGTGAAAATCTTATGAATAATTTGTCCTTCCATGAAATCCAGAGAGTGAGATTCTTCTTTGAAATTAGTTTTATATTTTTCAAAGTCCACAATAAATTTCGAAATCGGGTCCAAATTTTGTAGATAAAATGAGAGTCCGTAGACCAAAATGATTTTTTGATCCATCGATAGTTCTAAATCGGATTTATTTATGATGTTATTAAAAATATAGAATTCTTCACCCAAACCCTATTATAATAAACTGTATTAAATTTGGGGTCAATAACATACGTTTTCAATGATTGAAAATCTTTTTGTTCTATCTACTAATTTTCCAAACTGGGTGAAGGTATCGGAGAGTTTTGGTTCTGTTTATAACATGACTCTTGGGCAAATTTAGACATTATTTAAACTTTGTCGAAAGCGAGTTAAGTTTTTCTTCGATAGTTTGAAATTTTGCTAAGGAGAATTTCTCATAGGTATATATATAAATGATATTATTATTATTGTTGAAAAATTGAGGTAACAGAGTCTTAGGTATAACTAAAATTTTTAGGCAGTTTTTGATGAAGCTTAATTCGAATCTTTTTATAATTATAGTATACATTAGTTTTGTACTTATTTCACATGTATACTTTTTATATAGATGAAAGTGCAATAATCTTGTACCGATATCAGCATATTGATATTACTTGAACAGATAACAGTATAACACTAAAGTACCGATATCAATAATAGCATTTATATATAGAATCTTGTTAATAATTTAAGGAAAGTCCACTATTTAATAATTACTAGAACAAATTTTTGTTTCTGTTTTGAAACCTCATAGTATGAGCTTGGACTCAGATACCTTTAATATTCAACATGAAAAGCTTTAAAAGATTCTATATTTTAGATTTCTATTGTTATATTAAATTGGGTGCATCACCAAATACCAAGGGGTGCGCTACAAGCATGTTAAAAATTCTATATTAATTCCTTTAAGTGTGTATTTATATCATATATCATATATCTATATATAATATTATATATAATTTTATACTATCTATTTATTATTTATATATATATATTATATATATCATTACTATATAATGTGGAAAATTAAAGTGTCATCCAATTTAACGCATGGTTAGTTTAGATGGATTATCTAGATTTCGCAATAGATCAACGTCAAAAGTGTATAGGCTAAATGAAAAATGTCCACCAGTAACATTCAATAACAGTACTAAACGGACTTACTTGAATGTAATGGCTTTAAATCCAGGAAAGTTGATTCGAAAACTGATGTTCGAGGGTTGATATTTCCAGTTCGTTAATCAACCTTCCAATTATAGGTAAATCCTTTACGTACGAAATTCGAAATTTGGTAGTCTAAAATAGTGAAGTTTAAATCGATGATTTAAGATTAAGAAGTAAACAAATATTTCACTTTTTCATAAATAAGTTGCAATAACCTTTTGATCAGAGATATCAACTTCTAATATTAACCCGTTAAACGAAAATATTTAGTTTTAACAACAGATTTAAATTTAGTACTTCATAAGTCATAGACTGACTTCCGATGAACGAAAAATATCCAACGTAAAAAAAAGGCAAAATCATTCTTTCTTGGTTAGCATCCAATTCTGTCGGTCTTGTTCTTTTTCACTCAGTTGGGAAACAAATTCCATTTTTAATACATTGGATACCGTTACGAAATCACGACAATTCCCTTTCTTTACTTTAGATTGAATTTAAGATTAAATGAGTTGATAAATACTTTATAAAATTACGATTAATATACATATAATTTTCAATATCCTCGGGCGGGGCGATGGCATAAATTACGACGAATTTGTGCCGTAACAAAAAAAAAAAAAAGAAAAAAAATCTTTAATCATTAAATTATCCGAAATAAGATTAATCATCAGAATCATGGATTCTTTCTGATTCCTGATGCCGGAATCGATACCGACATGAAAATTTATGATCGCGCTACGACCGCCGCTTTCCTTTTAGGACGAGATTGTTGATTTGTTGCGGAATTACCTTTGATTAAGGTTGGGATTACACTAGGACTGATTACCTGAGAGGTAGATGGTAAAGGAACTATCTTAGTAGAAGGGGTATCTGTTCCTAACGAGTTATTCCGATTCCCACTATGAGTCAATGATAATTCCAGAGGGAATAATGTTTAATAGGATAAACTTATTAACCCTCCAGGGATACGGACTTTGACTGAACGAGCTTTATCATTATCTCCATATATGAGCGTTTGGTTATGCCCATTTTGCCCACATATGGACGCTCCTTTACAGGACTTTTAATGGTACAACTGTTCCCCACCTTTACTTTCTTCTTTCATGCGACCTGATAAAGATCTCTTCCTATTTCTCTTAGGCTCAAAAGGTATTCGGTATACCATCGAGTTCTAAAGTCCTCGAACATCTCCGAAGATCTCTTGAGGGACTGAATAAGTTCCTCTCTTGAAGGAGAATTGGAAGAAGTAGGATCAGTTAAAATGAGACTTGTATTTGTCAAAGGTTTTAAAAAGCAATTTGGTGCTAAAGGTACAATATTGTTGTCCGAAGAGGTGTAAGTTAGAGGACTCGAGTTAACGGCGTCGGTGATATCTGCCAGAATAGTCATAAAATCAAAATATTCCAAGCTTTACGCCCTACTGTCTTGTAGAGGCAGTTTTTGACAGTCCGAATTGATCTTTCCCACATACTTCCCATCCAAGGGCTATACAAGGGAATTCGGATATGTTGAATTTGATTTTGACGCAGAAACTCGGAACCTGTTTCTGAAACAACGAATTGTTCAAGAGCATCTATTAAAGGAACGGGCATTGTCACTATATAAGAAATTTGGCACTCCAAACCTGGTGACAAAACGCTTGAACGATTGCACAAATGATCTTGCAGACATGTCAGGGATCAAATCTAAAAACACACAACGAATGTTGAGACAAGTGTACAACAATATGTACATTTTTTGTGGTTGATTTGAACCTCTGACTTTGACAAAGAAATGTTTAGTGTAGTCAACACCTACACTTCTGAAAGGACGATAAAAGTTAACTTGAACTTTTGTGAAATTTGTGAACTTTGGATATTGAAAGGAAAAGCTGTTGTACTTTTGGCAGATTACACATTCCGACAGAATTTTTCTTATTGTACAACGAGCTGATGTAATCCAATAACCTTTTAAACGAATACATGTAAGGGTTGCCTGAATGCCAAGGTGTTTACAGGCAACATGTGCATCTCTAATGATGAGAATGGTCAGATGATGGGATTTACCAAGTATTCACCACCTCAAAACTATAATAATTAGTACGAGATAAACGGCCCTTACTTCTGATGAGACCCGAGTCGTCTAAAAATAGGTTGAGATGAGAAACCAAATTAGGTGGTGCTTTAGCAGAAGCAGGGTTCGACTTAACATAATTACGAAACTGAAGTTCAACAGAAAAGCTTTCCTGCTGCATGACTTTTAACAAGAAAAGTCTAGCTTTTTTGTCACATTCGATTGAGGTAAGAGCTAATACACCGAATTTGAAAAGTAGAGAACATACTCTTAGCAATGTTGACAAAGTAGAATATCGTGAAATGTTGATGATAGGAGGAGGTGGGGCCTGTATGACCATAAAATGTTTGAAGGAAGGGTCCACCATCCTCCCACCGAACTCCTGAAATTGGGCCAGTAAACCTGATCGAAGCTGAGCCAGTTCAGCCCAAATTTCCAAAGACTTAGTTTTTTGACAAACTCTCGATAAGATAATCCTCGAGTTATCAAATCGGCAGGGTTTTCATCCGTTTTAACGAAGTGAAAAGAGATAGGAAGTAAATTGTCATCTCTCATGGAGGAGACCATGCTTTTGATATCTTGGATTCTATTTTTGACAAAAATATGTTTTGTTTTGCTACTTCCTCCCGCTGCCCATGCTAGGACGATTTGGGAATCCGAGATGTTGACAGCCTTTAATTCAACCTCTGTCAATCCCGTCAATATTTGTGGAAGACACTTAAGAGCCAAAAAACTTGCATAATAGCCGAGACAAGGAAGTTGTTTTTACCCTGAAGAGGAGCCACTAATTTGTGCCACAATTATTACCGGACAGTTTCTGAACCAGTGACACGATAGACTGCTACCCATAGCATGTGAGACGCGGCTCTTATATAGAGGCGAATTTGCTGAGCTTCAAACACTACGAAGAGGACTCGAAGTACTCTTGGGAGCATCTTGAAAAGTCAGCACGAAGTTTATCCCCAATCTTCTTTAATATCTTGGTCAATAGAGTCATCCCAACTCATTTCTTTCTCCCATGTCCGCCTCATCAACAGACGTCCCCTTAAGGTTACAGGAAGGAAAAAGGAAAGAGGATCAAAGATTTTGTTTTACTTGGGAGAAAAGATCTCGTTTTGATTCGGACTGAGGTAAGTCAAAGTCTGCAATCTAAGGTATCATTTTCGGGATGATAGAGATACTCCAAGACTTTTTTCTCATCACAATTATGAGAGGAAAACATCTGGTCGTCTTTGATTTGAGCTTTTAAATCAGGGTGGTTGGTGTTCCAGGAACAAGTTGAACCCACCCTCCTTCATCCTTTTTACCGAGGTTGAATAGATGTCCTCAAACATCAGGGGATGAATGAGTGTAGATTAAAATTACTCTATCACTACAGTGTACTTGAACACAAGAAGCGAGAGACCAGATTCGGAGGAAAGGGCTTTAAATGATGCCTTATAACAGCTCCTAAGATAAAAGGGGATACCGCAAGGCCAAATGATTGTCGCGTAACTATAAGTAACAAGTCTGCCATGTCGGTTCCACAGGCGATTGTTACGATCGTTTTCAAGTACGTAACGGCGAAATGTGGCAAAGCCTTCGCATTATTAAACAAGCACATACAAAAGTTGGTTGCCTCAAAAAAAGACGAGCATGTAAAGGAACCAAACAAGTCGAAACGACCACTGCCCGGTTAACAGGCTTGAATTAAAGAGAAGGAGCGCCTTTTGTTCTAAGCACTCCAAGTGAACACAGACTGATTTCAGGTCTAGTCCATGCTTTGCCATTTTATTACGGAAATCCCATATGTAACGATCGAACTCCTTTGGATCAACAGAGATGATTTCAATGATACCACACCTCAGTTGTTCCTTTAAAAACATCAGTGTAGGCTTTATCGAGACCTTGATGCATAGCAGATTTCTTATACTCGTTTAAAGGAGTACTTAAAGCAATTCGATCAATTCGAAGGAAACCTGAATCCACTAATTCTGAGATTCCATTGGGATCTCAAATATGGTATTTTCCAATCTAAAATTGATTGCCATTGTGGAGTGGACTTTACGAGCAATAAAAGTGCCGTGAGATCCGATGTACATAATCCTACCCCTCTTGAATACCCAAGGATTCCAAGCTGTACAGAATATTATTATCAGAAATATTATTCATTTGAAGAAATGCCAAGAGAGAACTCAGGTAAGTAGGATGATGTCAATGATCAGTTGACGAGATATGAAAGCTTGAAAAGGGTGTTTGTGGCAGCGAGGGAAACCAGACCATGGATAGATTCAATGGGTCGCTCTGATTTGGTGCGCTTCAAGACCTTGATGTTGAAGTTCTGCTTCCTTGTATAGAAAAAGACTTTTTGATGAGGAAGCAGAAAAGAATTTACAGTCCCGAAAGGAACCCAACCCCAAGCAAGTCTGAATGGCACTGCCTTCCAAACAATCAATAATTTGGAAATGTTTCATCTGACATAAAGTGTCAGTACCTAAAAGAAGATCGATGTCATCAACCGAATCCCCATAAGGGCCCACAAAGAACTTGTCCGCCACATTATATGTTAATGAAATGCGACTAATGGCTGATGCTAACCCCTTAACCGAAAACCCAACATCTAAAGAAGGGTCGACCAAAACCGGTGTTCGAAAGAAGGAATTGCAGCAGCAATTTATTTCTAGGTCGACTAGGTACGATGTACGTTCCTCCTCTCCAATGAATGCTTTTATGGGATTTCTGATGATAGGTGATAGGTAATTGTTCACAGTTGATTCCGAGTTTGGAAATCAATTTAGGGCCAGCATATGTTCTTTGTGAACCCAGGTCTATAAGAGCGCGAATAGGAACTGACTTGTTATTGTGCCTTGCTATTATGGTTATTGTAGGCAGAATATGAGAAGCTGATCATTGCCCAGTGTTAATGCAAAGAAGATTGCTAGCATCAGTTTTGTTTTCTTCATCATCATCTTTTTGATGAGAATTATTCGTTCTGATTAGTGGTTCCAGCGGAACAGAGAGCGGCTAGATGTTTTCGGCTTCTTTACCATTTATAGCAAGCGATACTATTAATTGAGGATATTTAGCCGGGGCATGTATCCTTTGCCATGTGCTTCTATGCTGGAACAGTTACAGCACATGTTTAATGCCACACATCTGTCCCTTTATTGATTTAGGGTTTACGTAAACCGTGCAGTCAGAGAGGTAGAATGGTCTCCATGCACGCTTGCACTTGGACTGCCCTTGAAGATGATTAGCGAATTTGAGATTAGAATTTGAATTTGACCTGAGGTAGGTTCAGAAGGTAAAGTAGTTCTTTTTAGAGAGCCACTACCTTTTGAAGTGTTGAAAGTATGACCCTTCTCATCAGAGGGTCTCCTCTTCTCCCTTTTGAAGTTCCCTTTAGAAGAAGATGATTTAGATGATGAGAACGAAGTTGAGGTTTGAGAGGTTCGAAACCTCTGCATCGTTTGAATTATCTGATTATGTTCCTTAAAAATCAAATTAATTAACGGATATTGTTCTTTAGTTGCCAGTTTCCACTCTCTTAAAAATGAGAGAGGAAGTTTATCAACAAAAAAATATGGCTGATTAATTTGCAACCCGAACTCTCCTCTGGGAAAAGGTCAGCCCCGAGCTCCTTGAGTTCCTTTAAGTGAGTCCGGACCTTTAAAATAAAAGATCTGACTGCTTCAAGTTGCTTCCCGTCCAGAGGCGGAGATGAGTCCAGTTCATGGAAAATAGAATCAATAATGAAGGCCTTGTCCAAATAATGTTCTTTTAAAATGGACAAGGCAACTTCATAGTTCTCATCCGTACCCGTCAAATGCTCAATGTCTCTGAGAGCATATCCCTTTAAATGGGACTTGAGATACTGCAACTTAACAGCTTGTGACAAGTCCCTCCTCCCCCCATACACATTATTGAACTCCTGCAGGAAGGAGCGAAAGGAGTGCTTGTCCTTCTCGCCCGAAAAATCCCCGCATTTTAGGGCTAGGATCTTCAGGTTAAAAGGCTGCATGGGAAAAGACTTGGAGTGTTCACAGCATGTTTTGTTCGAATTTGAAGCTGTTCTCTCATTATTAGAAAGGGCATCAGAAGATCTTCGAGACTTGATTTCATATTCATATTTGACTTAAAAGTTGGAGAGCTTGAGCCACTTTTATGTGGTAAACATCAGTAGCGGAAATCTCTTCTTCTAGAAGCGATTGGTCGATCTTGGTATACTCAGCCCCTATTAATAAGTTTTCGATCAGAGTATCTTGAGTTTAATGTCCGAGATAATCGAGTTCACCTTGTCGAAAATTGTTTTGATAACAACAGGGTCGATTGGGGTAGGTGACTCCGTATCACTTTCTTCTTTTGCAGGAAAATGTTTGCAGCATAAAGTAAGTTTTCTTCTTAAAACACACCTTTTCATTCGAAGGGGACTCAGCTCACCATTTAATGTTGCTTTTAAACTAGCTGTATTTTCATCCGAAGAGGACGCAGGTCTTTCATTTGAGAACTCCTCTGAGACCTTTAAGTCTAAATCGTTTAATATATCCATTGTGAACAAATTATATTTAAATGTGAAGTAGTGTAAATATTTCCCAACTGGCTACTAGAGCAGCCTATAAACCCTGGGAAACTAACTGCGCAGAAAAATATCAACAGCGCAGAAAAATATTAACTGCACCCAAAAAAAACACACTGCAGAGTCAAAAGCACAAAAAAATGTCTACAGCGCAAAAAAATATCAATTGTGCCCAAAAAACCGCACTGTAGAGTCAAAAGCACAAAAAAATGTCAACAGAGCAAAAAAATTTCAATAGCGCAGAAAAATATCAATAGCTAAGAGAAATATTAACTGCGCCTGAAAAAAACCGCACTGCAAAGATAAAAGCACAAAAAAATGTAAACAGCGCAGAAAAATATCAACTGCGCATGGAAAAACTGCACAGCAGAGTCAAAAGCATAAAAAATGTCAACAGCGCAAAAAAAATATCAATAGCGCAGAAAAATATCAACCGCGCAGAAAAATATCAACTGCGCCTGAAAAAAACCGCACTGCAGAGTCAAAAGCTCAAAAAAATGTCAACAGCGTCTGAAAAAAACCGCACTGCAGAGTCAAAAGCTCAAAAAAATGTCAACAGCGCAGAAAAATATCAACTGCGCCCGATAAAAAACGCACTGTAGAGTCAAAAGCACAAAAAAATGTCAACAGCGCAGAAAAATATCAACTGCGCATAAAAATATTCACTGCGCCTTAAAAACCGCACTGCAAAGTCAAAGAGCACAAAAAAATATCAACAGCGCAGAAAAATATCAATAGCGCAGAAAAACATCAACTGCGCCTAAAAAAAACCTCACTGCAGAGTCAAAAGCACAAAAAAATGTCAACAGCGCAGAAAAATATCAAATAGCGCCGATAAATATCAATCACGCAGAAAAATATCAACTGCGCCTGAAAAAAACCGCATTACAGAGTTAAAAGCACAAAAAATGTCAACAGCGCAGAAAAATATCAATAGCGCATAAAATATCAACTGCGCCTGAAAAACCGCACTGCAAAGTCAAAAGCACAAAAATATGTCAACAGCGCAAAAAAATATCAACTGCGCATGAAAAAGCTGCACAGCAGAGTCAAAAGCATAAAAAATGTCAACAGCGCAAAAAAATATCAATAGCGCAGAAAAATATCAACTGCGCCTAAAAAAAACCGCACTGCAGAGTCAAAAGCACAAAAAAAATGTCAACAGCAGAGAAAAATATAAACAGCGCAGAAAAATATCAATAGCGCAGAAAAATATCAATAGCGCGGAAAATATCACGCCGATTTCGCACTGGCACTGACAGACTGCACCGTTTTTGAACCGCCCGATACTAGTATCAAAGATAGCACATCACCGTTTTCGCACCGGCCCGATACTAGTTTCAAGGATAGCGCCGCACCGTTTTCGCACCGGCCCGATTCCAGTTTCACCGGCAGCACCGCACCGTTTTCGCACCGGCCTAATTCTAGTCTCACCGACAGCACCGCACCGTTTTCGCACCGGCCCGATACTAGTCTCACAGACAGCACCGCACCTCTGCACCCTAAGGTCCCTTGAGTGCTCCGATAGAATTGGTATGAATTCGAATTGTCGATATATATTTTTACCTTATGATGTTTTAATTTCGCCAAGCCCAGGATACTGCAATTTATTAAAATTGTATATTTGCAGAAAAACGAAAAGGTTTACATATGACAAAAAATAAAAGTTTCAAAAAATGTTAGATACTAAAATTGTACCATGATTTTCCACTTCAACGCATAGTTAATTTAGGAAGAATTGTCAAAATTTTGCAAAAGATAAACCCAAAATTTGATAGATAAATGAAAATGTCACCAAAAGAGTTATATAAGAACAAAAGGGACTTACTTGAATGTAATGTCTTTAAATCCAAAAAGTTGATTCGAAACTTTTTATGTCTCCGAGGGCTTTGATATTTCCAAGTTCGTTAATCAATCCTTCCAATTATAAGGTATAATCTTTTACGAAACGAAATTTGGTAAGTCTAAAAGTAGTGAAGTTTAAAATCGATGATTTAAGATTCAGAACAAAACAAATATTTCAACTTTTTCATAAATAATTTTCTATCTCCTATTGAACAGACAGCTCAACTTCTATTATGAACGTAACGAAATAAAATATTTAGTTTTAACACAGATTTAATTTAGATTCCACTTCACAAGTCCATACGACTTACTTCCATGAACGAAAAAAATATCAAACGTAAAAAAAGGCCAAAATCATTCTTCTTGTTAGCATCCAATTCTGTCGGTCTTGTTCTTCTTTCACTCAGTTTGGGAAACAAAATTCCCTTTTAATACATTGGATACTCGTTACGAATCCGTCTACCATTCCCATTTCTTTACTTTGAAATTGAATTTAAGCTTATATGAGTTGCTAAATGTATTTTAAAATTGGTATTTAATTAGTATTTAATTTCAATTCATATATATTATATATATTATATTATATATATATAATATATATTATATATATATATATATTATATTATATATATATAATATATTCATATATATATATATATATATATATATATATATAATATATATATTTATATTGTTGAAAGATAGGGTGCATGGAATCTATTTTTTATTTTTGGGGTGCGCCACTAGAAAAGATTGGGAACCACTGCCCTAGAGCACTAATAAAACTTTACTAAAGTACTAAACTCTACTTTATAATCTTGCATCACCTCTTTATACCACCACTTTTATATTTATTGTATTTTAATAGTTAAATAATATAAGAATTAATGCATACACATATTAAACAGAATATAAAAAACATTTTGGCACTTCTGTTTACTTTATATTTTTTTTTTTTAAACGATTACATTTTTATTTATTATACTACACCACTACATTATATACATTTATATAATATATATACAAAATATAATAATTATATAATATATCATTATATGAAATATATCCACTAAGTATACATTTTATTATATATATATTTTTATACTAGCTCCTACACATCCGAAGTATGCGCCAGGCTATTTGTACCTCACACACACACTATAAACATCTACGGAAATAATTAACCATCTTTCTCAGAGAGAGGCTACAACACTCCGAGAAACACGCAATTTCATCGATGAACACTTAAAAAAAATTTATTTTATTCTAATATTTATTAATATACACCTTAAATATTAGTATAACATCACATTTACACACTTTGCAATGCACGCGAATACAGGATTGCCATTGAATTCCTGCATTAGTTGACCGCAGCAGCAAAAATTGCCAAATAACCATCTTCCTATTTACCAAGTCTTGGCCAACAATGTTAATTTTTTCTTTTTATATCCTTTTATAGGGGGTCGAGCCGACGAGGGACCAGTACGCCGACAGGGGACGAAGTCCCACCGTCGTCCCCCGGTAGGCCGAGAACCCCCGACTCTATCCTTCTTTAATTTTTACCCGTCGGGTACATTGTTTTAGTTATAAAAAGAAAATAATTCAACATTTGGCACCTTGCGCGCGTTCCCTCCGACTACTCCAGCTCTTCGTATTCTCTCAAAAAAATGTAATTTTTTCAACATTTTTAACAATTTATTTTTTAAAACGCGTTATTTTTTATTTTATTTTTTAATTTTAGTGGTAAAAATGTCTCCTGATAATTAAAATGATATTTATTTTCTTGTGGTAGCTGTTATAGTTTTTTAGTTACAATGCCTGGTTCTAGAGTCTGACCTATATATATATATATATAATATATAATATATCTATATATATATATATACATAATATAATATATTATTATATATATACTATATTATTTATTATATATATATATATGTATATATTATAGTATATATATATATACAGAGAGTGGGCATCGTTTACACTGAATTTGGTTTAGCGTTAACTGTTATCGTTATCATGAGAGAAAGGGGTAAGCGTTATTGTCATTCGTTACATTTAAAATTCTTTGAAGCGTTAACGCCCGTTATGTAACGCCGTTACATGTAAAGCGTTACTTTTCGGTCAGTTTCGTGCTTAATTAATAGTTTACAGTTTTGGTACATGAATCATATACACATTTACTGTTAGAATAGATTAAAATCATTGAAAAAACCTAATAAGCTTTTAAAAACTTTTTATTCAAAAATTGCAATTTACATTTCTATCATTAACCAAATAAAAAAATATCAATTTTTCACCTTTCTTAAGGGTTAACCACTTCATTGCGAGGGTCCGAACCTGGTCCTAAGCGCATATGGTTGTCCGGGCAGGTTCTCTTATCATCCGAGAACCATTCTCAATATTCTGGCTCTCTGTCTTATTATAATCGAACTCATTTCTAAAGTAGTCACTTCCACTGGCAGTCTATCTATGTACTGTTTTAAGCTTTTTTTTAATCACTCCCATGGTTCCAATTACCACAGGGCAAGCCCGCCCCAGGGTAGGGCGCTCCGGGCGGCCGCCCGGAGCGCAATGATCTAGGGGCGCCAAAATCATGGAAAATGAAAATATGCAGATACTCTTGCGTCCACGGTGTCCCAATTTTCTTATGATATCTTTGCCTTTCTTTCTCTTTTTATCAATTTACTACAATATCGGTCTGTTATGTACTATAGGTACATCTGTGGGGATGCTATAGTCCGTAACTAGTATTAGCGCGTGGTATTTTCTTCTATTGTGTTTGGGTTGTGTTCCCAATATTTGGATGCTTCTATTGTTATTTTGCATATTTTTCACAAATTCTAAAGTGGATAGTTACTATTGCATTATGTCTTCGGTGTATTGTTGACGATGAAGAAGTGTTTCACAGCTTGATAATATATGGCCAACTGTTTCCGGATATTCTTTGAACATTTGGTTCGTAATGCTAAGTCTTGTGCCCCTATAACTGTTCTCTCATCTTCTTTTCTTAGATTACCCATGCATACTGCTTCTATCGATTTTTTTTTATCTATATACACTGTTCTATAATATTTTTGTATTCTTTTGCAAATGCCCCATAATTTTTTTTTTTTCCTTTTTTTTTTCCAATTTTTTCAATTGTTTACATGTGAATAGTGTGACATTTCTTAGGTGTTTCATCCTTTCCTTCTTTGTCATTCCTTCTGTTGTTTGAGTTCATCCATTAAGAAATCATACTTTCGTAGGTAATCTCTTTTTTTTTTTGCTATTAAAGATGTTCTCATCGCTTTCCCTGTTTCATGCTCCTTCACCCGCATCTGATGACTTACTGTCTTTCTTCAATATATGGTTGTTAATCCGATCACTTCCTCTCTAATAATTCGCATCCTATTTCCCTGAAGTCCCCTTCCACCTTTGATCCCTGGGACATGCATTCTTGCCAGCATTGGTTTTTATATGGTCAAATTTAATGGGCGTGGACATTTCTCGTTTCATATCTAGTTTGTTTAAATCTTCTTGGAACCAATCAATTATTCCAAACCCTTACGATAGTACTGGTACTGCCAATGTTCTTACTGCTTCGACCTTAAATTTGCATTTTAATTCAGATTTCAATATTAGTTTCAGTCTCTTCTCATATTCTATTTTAAGTTTCATTAGTGCACTAAATGAATAAAATGATATACATTTATGGAATTTAGTGATACAATATTATCCATATTTACAATTTTTTATAACTTATTTTATTAATAAACGTAGAAGATTATCTCAATTGTGCGTCACTTTGAACCCTAGCTAGCCGATCTTTTTTCAAATTGTTTGATATTATTGTATGTAAAGTATTAGAGTAAGATGTTTTAATATTAATAATGATATAATAATAAATAAAAATTGGCAGTAAAATACATTCAAATTAAAAGTTGGTATAATAAATTAATATAAAATAATAATAAAATAATAATAATAATAATATATAATAATAATAATAAAATAACAATAATAATATAATAATAATAATAATAATAATTAATAATAATAATAGTAATGTATAATATATGATCTATTTAAAACATAGTTTAATCACTTATTATTAACTGTAAAATTTTCTGTAACCATATAGAGCATCAAATAAAATTTAAAAGGAAAAGACATAAGGATTTTATTTAGTAGTACTAATTAAACATTACAAATATGAAGGATTACCTTTAAGAATGACTAGCCTTTCAAACATATTATCAGATAGCTTGGATCTCTTGGGAGAGAATGCGACCCGCAAAGCTGAATAACCTGTCTACAGGGACCGATGAAAGTAGTGGAGTATTGTTGTGCAAAAAGACTTTATTAACAGGGATACCTATTAAGTTACTCTAGGGATCTAGGGATCTGTCGTTATCCGTAAGGTATTTAAGCACTTCTATTTCTAGTTCATCTTTATTTAATGACGCGGGTGATGTAGATGACAAACTCTCATATTCAAAAAAGTCATCTGGACTGCTATCTCCAGCCAAATCCATTACTTCGTTAGGCTCTTGAGATGTATTTGCTTGAACCTCATTTCTGACAGCCACGATTAGCATTTCCTGATACTTTTTCCTATTTTCCTCGGTATTATATTCGGGGTTTATGGCGAGCCATTTTGATTTTGTGGTTAGGAATTAGAAATAGATCGCCAGAACTCGGTGTTGGCCGAGAATTGCCCAAACTAGAAAATCCCGAAATATAATTCTCGAACCTGAGCTAATGCTGTAGAAGAGGATGAACATGTCTAAGTAGAGACCTATTTAGCGATTATTTTTTTTTTCAATCACTAGCAATGTTGGAGCAAAGTTCATAAAAACCAGCTTTTTTATCACCGCTGTAGCCTCATCTAATGCAGACAGAATTGGTTGAAATACTAAAATGTACTCTTCCAGAAAATTCCATTTCAATGTCTTTGAAGCAAGGGAGTGGCTGGAATAAAATTTTTAAGCAAACCTAAAAGACTTTGAAATTAACGTTAGTTTACAGATGGAATCAATTGTTTCTTTTTCAAATTAAAAACCTGTCTGTTTATTGAACTGGGGCTACCGTGTTTAACAAGTACCATTGAAAGGTTCTTTTAGCACCTTTGAATGAGTATACTTGGCTAGAAACAGAAAATAGTTTTATAACAAAAGTGATACAAAGAAATGGAGTGGGGGGGGGGGAAAAAAAAATATAAAAATTTCACTTTTTTTTTTATTACTTAATTATTAGAAATTCCTCCTCATCATGGTGTAATTTTGTTTCGAAATTCCGAAAGGTTTTTTAGATACAGGATAGTTTTTTTATAGGGGTGTCACTAAAAAAAATTCATTACCAGGTTCGAAAATTGCAATTCAACTTTCAGAACATTATCAGGTTTTATACATTTTATAAAAAATAAATTTTTCCTTGTCCAAGCTCAACTAAGATCAGCCTTTCTCAATCATTTAAATGGACTCAGAGTCGGAGCCAAAGCCGGAGCTGGAGCCGAAACCGGAGCCAAAGACAGAGCCGAACAGCAATTTTTTTAACAGATATTTTTTTTGCACGTGAAAATATATCTGCAAAGTATGGAGCTGGAACAATTTTGAAAAGGAAGCCGGACCGACCGGAGCCTGAGCCGGAAAGCCAGAACAGAGCCCGGCCGGACCGGCGCGCGGAACAAAAGTACAATTTTTTTTAAAGATTGTTTTTGTAGGTAAAAATACTTCTGCAAAGTCGGAGCTGAACTATTCTGAAATGGTAACGGAATTGGAGCTGGAGCCGAAGCCGGAGCTGGCCCCGGAGTCGGAGCCGGAGCTAAAAGAACAAATTTTTATTAATTTTGCAAGGATCAAGAAAAATAACTACCAAAGTTTGAGCTGAACAACTTTTGAAAAGGGTCCGGAGCCGGAGTCGGAGCCGGAGCTGGAGACGGAGCCAAAGTAATTTTTTTAAATTGTTTTTGCAGTTGGAGCCTGAACTATTCTGAAATGGAAACGAAGTCAGAGCTGGAGCCGGAGCCAAAGCCGGAGCCGGAGCTGGAGCCAAAGTTTTTTTTAAATTGTTTTTGCAGGTAAAATACTTCTGCAAAGTCGGAGCCTGAACTATTCTGAAATGGAAACGGGGTTGGAGCCGAAGCCGGAGCCGGAGTCGGAGCTGGAACCGGAGATGGATGTGAAGAACAAATTATTTTCAAGAAATTTTTTTTACAGATGAAAGTAATTCTACAAAGTTGGATCTGAACAATTGGAAAAGAGCCGGAGCGGAGCGGACGGAGCCGGAGTTGCACAAAGTATATTTTTTTCAAAGAAATTGTTTTTTCCAGGTGAAAATACTTCTTCAAAAGCCGATCTGAATTATTCTGAAATGGAAACGGAATCGGAGCTGTAGCCGGAGCCGGATCAGAGCCGGAGTCGGAGTTGGAGCTGGAGCTGGAGCTGGAGCTGCAGAACAAATTTTTATTATTTTGCAGGTGAAAATAACTCTACAAAGTTGGAGCTGAACAATTTTGAAAAGGAACCGGAGCCGGAGCCGGAGCCGGAGCAGGAGCCGGAGCCGGAGTATAAATTTTTTAAAGATATTATTTTGTCAAGTAAAATATTCCGCAAAGTCGGATATGAACTATTGAAATAGATACGGAGTCGGAGCCTGGGCCAGAGATGGAGCAAGAGCTGGATTAAAATATCAAATTTAAAGAATTATTTATTTATATATATATATAACTATTATATTATATATTATAATATTATATATATATATATATATATATATATATATATATATATATATATATATAATATATATATATATATATATATATAATATATATATTATTATATATATGGTTGGCCGACGATACCAGGTGCCCTGCCATGTGGGTCAAATGAGCCTCATTTTGTGCATGATGGGTGAGTGGTCCCGTCCATTTTGCCGCTGGCTTTTGTTTTGCGGTTTTGGTAACTGTGCGCAATTAAACAAAAGGTTTGGTGCGGTCGGTACGTAACTGTAGGTGTGGTTGCGGTGCGGTGTGAATAAGACTTTTTTCTTTCAGAAGCTGGTGCGCTTACTTAGGTGGGGTGAGGTGCGTAATAATATCATTTACTTTCTCGAGAAAAAGAAAAAAATCATTCAACCTCTTTATAGGCGTTTTTCTCAAAATTCACTTTTTTGCCATATCAGCTGACAAAAAATTCGCTAAAAAAACGACATGGTCTATTGGTTGAATTTTCCCACGCATCTTTAATATAAATATTAAGGCGAAAATTCTCACAATGTTTTACCTCAATTGTAATTGTGGGTTGGTGTCAGACAAGTTTTAAGTCGAAACTTGAAAAAAAAATTTAAATATGAATGCAATTGAATTTTGAAATTTTCAATTTTATTTCTTATTTAGTTTCATTGCTTCATAATATGTTTTTGATCACACCTTTTTCTAGAAATTTCGTGAAAAAATTAAAATTGAAATATTAAAAAAATAAAGTTTATTATATGGTTTTAGTTGGAATAGTAAAATTGCAGACTTTGTCCCCTCCCCCCACATAATTTCCAAAACCATATAGTCCATTGAAAATGAAAATAACCAGAATACATAGAACATAGCTCCCATTTTACAATAAAAATTTTCTTTCACGATTGAAAGACATGAAATTTCGAGTTGAGAGTCCCCTTAATGGACTATGTAGGATGAAGTATTCATAGAATATTAGTAGGTAAAAAGAACGATTTGGAAACCAATGTAATTGCAGAATTCGTGAAAATCCAAGGCCTCCTAATGCTAGTTTAGATTTAATATTAAGTTTGCCACTCAAGACTCAATACTCGCCAACCC
>JABUQX010086717.1:0-30000 GCA_015478945.1 Trachelipus rathkii
GCAATTCTAGACGTAAGAGAGAGTAGAATCTGATATGAAGTTAAAGAATGAAGCTGGTTCGAGTCATCGGAAATAACGAAGTGAGATAGAGTTCAGGGGTGTCAGGTGAGAGAAATTATGAGTAGGAATAAAGTAGGGAGATAAGAACAACCATAAGGACACACTTTGAAGAAAGAAGAAGAAGTCGCTCCATCAACAACATCCCGATATTGAGCGATTGGAAAGATAGTCAGCCACGATAAGTAGCTAGAGAAGAGTAAACTCAAAGTGAGGGGAGCTTGCTGTTGCATCGTCTCGATGTCTCTCAGCCGTGGCGGTTGCTATATATACCGTGGATCAGCTGTTTTATGGATATGTCATTTATGCGCCTACCATACACTGTATCATATTAGTTCATCTACCGTAGTTCTCACTATAGTAAGCCGAATAACTATAAATACGGTTAGATTAGGTATATATAATATAGTATAATCGCAGTAACATTATATATATATAGTATTTACGTTATATATGTCATACGTAGATGCACCGTAACTGTGTAGTCGGAAGTGAGTTCTACCTATATAGATGATTATCTTAATGATAAGTGAGTTATGAAGTGGGTTTGTGCCATATAGATTCTCTCAGGTAGGTATGCTCGTATTTGTAGTGCATAAACATGGGCGATATGTTAGAATCTATATTAACTATAGGGCGTAGCTATCTTCCAAAAATGTGTGCTATGCATTAAATTTTCGAGTATAAAGGGTTGACGATTCTGATTTAATATAAGGAGTTCGCAAGAGCTTACTGGGACGGTCCGCAATATAGGTTAGGCATGTAGCTTGAGTCTCTTATACACTTGTGTAGAGACGATGTAGGAGAGTTCGAGATTTATGGTTGGGATAGGTGTACGCGTGAAGTAGGTTATAGGGCTACTTCAGTTTTTGTGTAAGATTCCCGTATACACAAGTGATAACATGATCGTGCATATTTAGTTGCAGTTGTTGTGGAGATGGGGATGATTGCAGATTTATCAGAAGATAGAGGATAGAGTTTTATGTCCTCGAGCAGCGCCATTGGAATGAATATCTATTGTATGTGCCAGTAGAGGCATGGTACATATAATGATAAGGTAGTAGTATAAAATGAGACATGTGGCGACAATGGAGGTCTTATAAAGTAAAGAAGGCAAGGGGTTCAGGATACCGTGTGAATCTGCATAGACATAGTTTGAAAGCACTCTGATATTACTCATCTTATATATATATAGCTTTGCTCTGTCGAGTAAGTATCCACCTTATCTAATATCTACTGCATATACTTATTTTACTCTAGCTGAATGATTAGCGAGAATGTATAGGAGATACGAAAGAATTTTCCAATCCCGATATATATAGTGACACTGTCCTTCATAAGCGCTGAAATTAAGGCATGAAATATAAAATAATATATTCGTATGGTGAGGGAAAACCATAGTACTATAGATTAGATAACTATGGAATGAGAGGGATAGATAATAAGTATTTTAGTTTTTAGATTATGATAATGAATATAGTGGTAAATAGATAAGATTTAGCTGTAAAGAGTAAGGAATTAGAATCTGCTCTAATTTATTTTATATTACTCATATCTAACCTATTAGTATATCATAGTGTAAAAATTTGAAAATACATATACGATATTTTTAAAATTTGGATTTTAATATAGGTATACAGGAAGGATTTGTGCGGAAAGACATTCTTGGACGAGATCATCGACAGATAAAGCCGTTATCTGGTGATGCTATGGGTATAGAGAAACGATGAATGGAACGGGGTAGGAGGGTCGGACTGGGGTGATGAGGTTGGTTATGGTGTATAGCCATGGGTGGTGGTTATTGCTGATTCTATCTTGCGATCATATACGTGTGGGATATATAAAATACCTTTTCAATTGTGTAATCATGACTGTGAATCTCACTGTGAGAATCATATTATGAGTAATATATATATGTTTAGACTGTGTGGTGATAGGTTATGCTTAACTGAGCTATGTAGCGATTTGCACGTGAAAAAAAAATGAACTAAAAAAAGAAAATGCGAACAATGACGATGCACGTGCGACGATTAATGACGACGTCGGACAACGAACGATGACTGCGACGATTAGACCGCAGTGACAGAACGCGACTAATGAAATTTTGTGTCTCGAATCTCTATCCACTCTGACGATTGACTATGTTAGAATTTACATAAATATCGTAATAATAACAACATAGAGGATAGCGCAATTTTTGATACATCACAATTTGTTTTTCAGATCTAGTGAGATAAGAAACACTTAGATCTATTAATACTCACACCGTTAATATTATATACTTTATATAGATATTTAAAAAATATAATTTTAGAAGTTAAAAAAGAAACTTTGAATATATAAAAAGGTTATATATATTCTAATAATAAATGGGAGTGTGGTTCTCAATATATATTATGGGGGGGGGAGGAAGAAATATAGGGGGTTGGATCATGTACTGTCCACGTGGTTTGCTTCAACACTATTCGGAAGGCAACACCTTCTTCGAAGGGTGGACATAAATTAAGGTGACAAAAAAAAGCCTAGGTAGGATATCCTAGGTGCTGGGAGATTCTCTTGCGCTGGACATCGCTTAAAAGTACATAAAATGACTGCATAATTGATTATTTTAGACATCATGAATATGCTATAATCTCGACATACTGACTTTAAAGCATCATTGACTGACACATTTAGTTTCGCTGCATTTGTTTGGCACTTTAATGCTTCTTGTCTTTAGTTAATAATAGCATATTAAAGCTTTTATTTATTTTTCAAATAATGTTATTGTTAGACTTATTATTGTTATTGTTATTGTTAATTGTTATTATCTTCTTATTTAATTTTTTACCTTCTAATATAAATATTTTTATCTTCTAATTATAATTTTTTTTTTTTTTAATTTTAATTATTATTTTTATTATTATTGATTGATTAATATATTATTATTCATTATTTTAGTATTTTAATATATTCATTTATTATCTCCATTATTATTTTTATTATTATTAATTTATTATAAATTATTTATAATTATATTTATATTGTTTGTCTTATTATTATATATTTTATGTAATTATATTTATTTATTATTGTATTAAATTATTTTTTGTATTATTAGTTATCTTTTATTTAATATCATTATAGCTTACCTTCAATTCATTAACCATTGATTCTGAAATTTAAATTATGATATTCTTTATATCCGTAGGTGCTATAACATGGCCTAGTTGTTTTTATATTGAGGGCTCATTTTTTACTTTTTTAACCAATTTTATCAAATTACCAAATGTTTGTATACTTTTATGAGCTTTGATTTGTAATATTTATTTATTTAAATTATATTATATATATTTTTAGTTTTTCTGTAGATGTTTTATATTTTTATATAAAATCTTTTTTTGTTATTACGTATATATACTATCACTACATGGGAATTGTTGTAAAGATAGAGATGACGAGAGTAGTTATTGAGTGAGAGAGTGATGTGTTTTAGTTTGATAATATGGTGTGGTGTGGTAGTGTAAATATATAGGTTTTTATTTCAATTAATATTACGTTAATACATATCTATAGAATCATCGTCATTCTGTATTTATCCTATATATCGTACCATCTCGTTCATATACTAGCAAATAATCATTTGTCTACTATTATCAGTTATATACATCTATAGTATCATCTATTATGTATATATATAGTAATCAAAATTGCATTATAATTCGTTTATATATATATATATATATCGGGAGTGCACTCTTGGTAGGCCCATCAACAGGTAGTATACAGTCTAAGATCCCGTGTATAAACGGGTAAGTAGAATAATAAGTTATTTATGTTATATTTTTTAGATTTTCAAACAGAAGGATAATTACATACAATTAATTTACTTACAGAATGAGATATTGATTTATAACAATTTATCTTTCTTCCCACATTTTAAACTTTCATCTATGTAGCTTCACGCTTATTTAAATGGTTCCTATATTGAACTTGGTTTAATGGATCGATGCTGGCGTTTTCTATTTTTAATATAGTTTTAAGTAAACTCATGTGCCTAAAAAGCATTTTCTGATTTCTGCTTTTCGACTCGCGCTATTTCTAGCAGGTTTGAATGTCGTCAGAAGAGGATGTTGTGATGTTGTAATGTCTCCTCTCTACCTCTTCTCTATGCTCTGAAGATTGCTTCTTTCTCTCTTTTCTCTCTTCTCTCCTTGTCTCTATATACTATACCTCATATATATTTAGACTCGCTATTTATAAAGATCATACTATTATACTATATATATATATATATAGCTATACGGTAAATATTTATATATATAGATAATAATATTACTAATTCTATATAATATATATATTATATATATATATATCTATATATATAATATATATATATTATATTATAATATATTAATATATATATATCTTATATATTAAATATATATATATTTATATAATATTTAATATATATAATATATTTATATATATATATATATATCTATATATTTTCATAAAAAATGTAGAACGATTTGTTAAAATTATATAATACCATTGTCTGTTATTTATATTTAGATTCACATTTATTTTTATAGTTGATATTACTTACTTTAAATTTATTATATTTATTATATCTCCTTTTATTCATCTTTTTATTAATATTATTTATATACTCATAATTCTCTTTTTTTCTTATTAATTTTTATTATTTATCATCTTTTTAATTTATATAAAAAAATATATCTAATTTATAAAAATATATATAAATTTTAGATGATGTAGGAGAACGAGTATAGTAGTGATGAGGGTAGAGAAGAGGACTGAGAGGTGAGAGAGAGAGTCAACTTAAGACCTGCGTAACACTAACTGAGAGCAGAAAGATCCCGGCAAGTGTCTAGAATAAATAATAAACTGTCAATATATGGTATTTATTACGTCTTTATATTTGAAAAAAAAAATTTTCTTTGTAACAATAATCAAAAATTTGAAAGAAATAATAGTCTATTGATAGATATGGCTAGTCTATAATAATTTTCATATATATTCTACTTATATATACTGTATTTGATACTATATATATAAAATTTAAATAATTGTATATGAATAATTTAATTTAATACATAGTCGTAAATACTAATACGCGTAATATAGTTACTATATGATTCTATATAGTAGTTAAATTGATAATTATATATAATGAAGTACACTTAAATCTACGATATTATATGATTAAAGTATAGATTTAGTTATAAGTTTAGTTAGTTAGTTAGCTTAGTTAGTTTCAGTTAGTTAGTTAGTTAGTTAGTTAGTATTAGTTTTAGTTAGAATCATAATCGAGAATAGTCATTTTTGTCTTAGTTTTAATTTCAGTTTTCCCTCAGGGAGAGATTATTAATACTACATAAATATATGAAAATGGAAATATTTTTTTTCGATAATATTTCCTTATTTTTTTGCATTGTGTATGCGATATATCATGTGAGTCGGTAAGTGCGTATATTAGATAAGTGGAGATGCTGATTAGCCATATTACGGTCCTTGTCTTCGCCCCCAATATAAGGAAGTTATTTGAAGAATTCGAATCTCTCCAAAACTCGTGACACGCAGCGACTTTGGGACGTCTTATCCAACGTGTTCTCGGTGCTTATAGGGTGAGGTATGAGTACGAGAGCCATCTGAAGTTACCACACCACACCCGGAAGATGAACGAGTAACACAGAGTAATATATAATGTTTCTCAAAATAAGTGGGGATGGAACTCGTGGATGTCTAAATATATTTGTGATGTTTGCGAATGCGGATGCGGATGCGGATTTTAAATAAGGATGAGGACTGTCGGATGCGGGATGCGACACGCACGAGAGATATTGATAAGTTATAGAATAGAAGGATTAGTAGTATATTTAGCGGATTGCGGATCTTAAGTAAAAAGATTGAGATGTGGATGGATTGCCAGGATGCGGATGGGATGTTTACTCTTTGAAGTTTGATGTAAAATTATATATAATAATTTATATATATATATATATATATATATATATATATATATAATATATATATAATATATTTATATTTTAATATATTTATATATTATTAATATAATATATATATATCTATATATATATATATATTATATATTATATATATATATATATATTATTATATATATATATTATATAATATATATATATTATATATATATATATATATATTATTTATATTATTATTATAATATATATTATATTAATATATATATATATTACTATATTATATTATATATATATATTATATATATTATATTATATTATTATATATATATTATAATTTTATATATATATATATATTATATATTAATATTTAATATTATATATATATATATTATTAATATATAATTTATAATATATATAATATAATATATATATATATATATATATATTAATATAATATATATATATCGAATATATATAGATAGTATAGATAGTATATGGGAGGCTGTGGAGATATGGTGAGTGGAGAGGGGGACGGAAGGAGGAGAGGGAGTCATACAGTTTGATGAAAGCAGAAGAGGAGAGAAGTGTGTTTGAGAGACGAGAGAGTGCTAAGGGTTTTTTTTTTTTTTGGGGTTTGGGAGAGAGGGAAAGGTGCGGAAAGGTGGGGCAAAAGCAATAATAACCGATATATAAAGGTAAAGGAGATGCAGGAAGCTGTAATAATTATAGAGGTATTTCACTAATGGACCATCTGGCGAAAATATACGAAAGAATATCGGAGAGGAGGCTGAGAGAGAAGGTAGAGCCAAGACTCGGAGAGGAACAGTAACGGTATAGAAGTCTAGGAAGGGAATGACTGACATCTCTTCAAACTAACTGAATGGTCTCGGAGAAGATTCTGGAATATGTGCAAAGATTCTTTGTGAGCGTTCATTCATCGATCTGCAAAAGGCATTTGTTCGGTGCCAAGGAAAAGAGCTTGGAGAGCTATGGAGTGTAGGGCTACGAATTAAAGAGGCGATATAAAGTATGTATATAAGAAATGCTGCAAATGCAGGCTGTAATGTTATAACTGAGTGCGAGAACGATAATTATGGTTTGAGGTGAACACAGGAGTGGAACGGAGGGAGTAGTATATATATGTTACTCTTCTTGCCTTGTTTTATTTTATTCGTTTTATTTCACGTGCTGATAAGGAAAGTGAGGGAGAGTCTGGGAGAATTTGAGGGCATAATGGGATATGCGGACGATCTGGCATATTGGAGCGAGAGAGAAGTAGAATACAAGCGGGAGAGATGAGGGTATTAAGAACTATAATTGGAAAGAGTAGGAGAGACAGAATAGGGAATGAAGTAATTGAGAGATATACGGTGGTGAGAGATGATTATAAAGTTGAAAATTGCGAGAATTGCGAATGTTAGAGGTGATTCTCAGTTGAGGTGGAGGCAGGAGAGATTGCATAATGGGAAATAAGTATTGGAACAACCAGAGGGCGAAGATCAGGGAAGACGAAGAAAGATATGGGCGGAAGTGGGGGTGGAGGATCTCTGGACAGAAGTCGCTTAGCAAAAATGATAGATGTGATAACGTTTGATGAGGCGATTGTTTGCAGGAGAGGGTGTCGAAGAAAGAAGTGCTTAGCACGGGTGAGTTACGGATGAGAATTTTTGGAACAGATAAAAAAAAATAAAAGAAAAAAAAAATACAATAGGGAGAAGGACTGTAAAAGGCGAATATATTGTCTATATACTACTATTACTATATATCGATATTATAGTATATATATAGTGATAGAATATGTGGTATAGTAATAGTACTAGTTATTATCTGGCTGTACTTCACACTCAGACTTAACGAATTATATAATTTATTCTTTGAATAGCTAATATTTATGATATGTTAGTTAAAAAATACTTTATAATCTTTATTTATTATATATATATATACACCTAATTATTTAGTATATACTTATAAGACATTTTTTTTTCAAGTTAATACTTATATTGTAATTCTAATAAGTGAATAAACAGATAGGGTTTAATAAATATATACTATATATATATATTGCTATGTATATATTTAAATAACGTATATAGCTATTTACATAGAAGATATATATAATATGTTTGGTATTCTATATAGTAAATTTATGCTTACCTAATATTATAATCATTTTTGTACAATTTGTACGCAATAATCTTAAAATATTTATACTATTGATATTAGAAATAGATCTTGATTATATGCTAATCTTTATGGATAAAAGATTTTGAAATATATATTATTATTTTACAATTATTTCTGGAAAAATAATTGCTATAAAAAGGGATATTAGAGTAACCTGACAATATCTCATCATAAATTATTATATTATATATATTATATATATATAATAAATTATGAAACTAAACGAAGTCGCTACGTGTTCACCATTTTTCTTTAACATTTCATATTGCCAACAATAAGTTATTAATAAAAGAAAAAACGAAATTTCACCATATATATATATTATAATATATATCTATATAATATATATATATATACTATATTTTATATATATATATTAAGTGTTGGACATAATAATAAAAGTTTTATTATAATATAATATATATACTATATACTATATATAATATCTATATATACTATATATAATAAATATATATATTATTAATAATATATATAATATATTATAATATCTATATATTATATCTATTATATATATATCTATTATTATTATATATTATATATATATCTATCTTAATGATAATATATATATATATATATATTATTATATATATATATTATTATATATATATATTATCTAATTAATAATATATTATATATACTATATAATATAATATGATATAAAATCTTTGAACTTTTTCTTTTCTCTTTAATTTAATGTTGTCTAAGAAGTTAATGATTTCGTTATATCTATAATTATTTAATACTATATATATATAATATATATATAATATATATTCGAAATATATATATCGATATACTCAGTATTATAATATATGTCGACGGAGATTGAGAGAGAGAGAGGAGTGAGGGAGACGAGTAGTGGATATAATATACGATTTATGATAAATTTAATAATATATTATATAATATTTATATATATATATATATATATATATTTATTATATATTAATCTCATATATATATTATATATATAAAATATATTAATATATAATTAATATATTATATATTTATTAATATCTTATTTATATATATAATTATATATTTATATATATTATATATATAATATAATATATATATTATATATATTATATACAAAAAAATTTTCAAAATTACAAATTTTTTCCCAATAACTTCAATAATAATAACAATAATATTTCATATTTATTCTTTTAAATTACAAATGTGAAAACCTCTAATTCATAGTTTTCTATAAGTAGGATGGGAATCGGATGTCATTTAGGTGCGGATGTTTCCATAATATCGGATATTTGGCGGGAAATTTTTTTTGGGCCAGGGGGGCGGCCTAAAAACAGAAGACAACAATCCATAAATAATTCTGTCTTTAATATAACTATATATCATACAGCTAATAATGCAAAATGCTATATTTGGAAAGAGCTTGTTACCTAAAAATATAGGTGTATTTCTATATATTATGTGTTTTGAATAATTTTTTTAAAGGTATAGCTTATGGATAATATAATTTTCCATATTTTTATAATTCATTAATAAATCGTTTTTATTATTTAAATTTTTTAAACCTACGGCCTCATGGGTCGGATTCTTAGTGGCGAGAAAATGTAAAATACAAAAAATTATAAATATTGTTAATAAATTATAAAGTGAACTCTGGGGGAGTTCCGTCGATTAACGCAGCTTAGTGTGATGAAAAAGCTTTCTCAGATTACTTTAGGAAAGGTTCAAAAGGATATCCACTATATTTTTTTTTATTCTATGAATCATGCACCATTATATCTTTTTCCTATCTGTCCTGATAAATTTAAAATATCTGCAGTTAGAACTATTTTAAGATAGATATATAGAGTATAATTTGGAGGGGAAACTTCGCCGATATTTTGTCGTAATTCAATGATGCATATTATTTTTCTTTTTCATTTGCTTCCGAAATTTGATGCTTAAAGAATACCGTCCAAGGGTATATTCAATTTTATTTTATATTTTTTTTTATTTTCTGCAATTATAATGTTTCGTTGGGAAACCCGCATTCTCTGAAAGAAGGACAATTTCCTTAAAATGAATTTTGTTTTTGTTCTTTTTTTCAATGCTATCTCTAGGTATAGACTCATGGCACAAATGCGATTTCAAGTCTGGTAACGGGAGGTGTTTGTTATCATATATCTTCTTGCTGCATTTTTGCAGGTTTGTTTAAATTTTTTTTTTTTTTTTTTTTCTGTGTGTTTGATATTTTATTTCTGTTTTATATATTGTCTATTAGTATATGATACTACAATGAATTTAAGATCGGCTATACTTTTCGCCGGCATGCTTCAAAAGGTTCTCAAATATTTACCATCGTGAGAGTGTTTGTTCTATAAAAAATTATTTTTTCTATAATTCGTCATATATTTTATTTTTTCTTTTTCTCGCGTGTTTTTTCAAACTACACGGAATAGCCCGGGTAAATACCTCTAAGATGTGTCAGGAGTTCGGGTCTCTCTGAGTCTTCTCGGGAACGTGACAGGGCTAGGACTATTTCCGCCCGTGGCGCGTGGGATTGGCGTACCGGAACTCCCGCTCCTTTTGGTATTTGCTGTGTCTGCGGGGGTTCCTCCGCCGTCCTCTAGTGCGGGAATGCGAGAACGTCCCCGCCTCTGTCCCGTCGGCTCGTAGTCCCATAATATCTTACTGATATAATTCTTTTTTGTGTTTTTATTATATTTTTTTTTTTTTTTTGTATAATATTATTAATTGTTCCTTCTTTTTTTTTTTTTTTCTTTTTTTTTTTAACATTTTTGTAATAAGCTTTGTACGTCTTGATTCAAATATGTTAATTGGATTGTGAAATCGTACTTTTTCGAGAATATTTTCATTTTTGAAAAAAATTTTAACATAAATGTGATTTTTAAAAAATTATTTAATTTCGAACTTTTTGAATAATGTTCCGTTACACTGAAATTCTTGTTAGTATCATAGTTTAGTGTCCAGCAATATACCTTAAACAAGACAAAATAAAAATCAAAGACTGCGGGAGTGGTAGACAACAGAATAGGACGTTCGTTTTTCAAAATGTATTCGAGGTCTTTCCATTTTTAGCTGATAGTAGATGTGTAAGCTCTACCGGTGTCAGCTACTAACTTGAAGGCTGACTCTAATTTAAGTTTACCCTTATTTTGTTGGGCCGTGGTGGTAAATGTAAACTTACTTTTAGATGCCATCATCACTACGGAGGGCGTAGGGAACGCATGTCACAAGTAAGGGTAGTTAATATTTCTATTAGGTGAGAGTGATTGTAGAAGTATTTACAAAAAAAAAAAAAAATAATAAAAAAAAAAAAAGTTCTATAATTAAGAGTAGGTCAATATGAAACGTAGTATATTGTTCACTCCACTATAATTGATATGAAGTAAAATTTGCATTATCTATCCTAAATATTTAATTTATACAGTATATGTAATTCTTGTCTATCCAAATTTGGTACTTTGCACCATATTTGGTAGTCATTGTGAACTGATTTCACATCTGAATGTTTTATACCAAAATAGATTTTAATATAATATATTATATATATATATATTATATATATATATATATAATAATATATATAATTATACTACACACCTCCCCCGTCCCCCGCCGGCTCGAGCTCCTCCCCCAAAAAACAATTTTTTCTGCTTATTTTTTTTTTTTACATTTTCCTAACCAAAATTGTACAAAGGATTACCAAAAAATGTATTCCTTTTTTTCCCTGTAGCTATAGTAGTTTTTGAGATATGGATTGTGGCTCTCTTCCGGGAGGCTGCCCATATATATATAATATATATATATATATATATGATTATCTATATATATATATAAATATAGATTATATATATCATATATATATATATATTATATATATAGTATAGTTTTTAGGTAAAAGATTGCTTAATCATTTTTAAGGTTAATGATATTAACGTCACCTACTTGCCAGTGGTTTTCTCTTCTTCTCCTTCTTAAATTTTGGTGCGAAACCATTTTTTTTTCACAAACTTTTCACATTTTAAATTGATATGAACATTTTTAAGTCGGAATTGCAAACTGGAGAAAACATTTTTACTCATTTAAAAAAAGGATTTGAAATTCAATTTTCAGAAAAAAAAGAATACAACATTACCCTTCAGAATTTAAAAAAAAAATGGCGCTTGTTTAATTTACTAAAGAATGTTCCTCCTTAGAATGGGTTCCAATGAATATTATTATACTATAAGATAATATAATATAATACTATATAATATTATTAATATTAAAAATATTAAAATAAATAAAATAAAATTATAAAATTATATATATATATATATATATATTATACTATTGCTTATTTTCTCTACAAGTACAAGTATATACCGAAATATATATATATATATATATATATATTTTCATGTTCTGCAAGGAAGGTATATTCATGTTTTCTATGAATAAAATTTAGATTTCTCGGTTATCATTGGGTATAATCGATACACATATATCGAAAATCGATTTTAAAACTTAAAATATCGATAGGCCGAGAAAGAAGATTTAAGTTTACCCTATTATTATATTAGTATATTTATATATATATATTATATATTATATATATATATATTATATATTATTATATATATATATAATATATATATAATAATGTATAAAAAAATTAACGGATACACGTTAATAGCGTAAATTAGTAAAGGTACTCGTATAATAAAAATACGAAAGTTTTAAAAAAAATCAGATTTTTTGATTAACGAAGAAGTATTGAAAGTAATTACTTTTTGTTCTTCTGTTTTGCGAAAAAGTTTGTGGCGCGTTTCATTGAAATTCATAATATATGTGAAGAATTGAGCAATCGGCGTTCAGTTTGCTTTTTCGAGAGATTAAGAGAGCGGTCATGGCGCTTCCATATTATCCGTAGCTGTTTGAGATAATATTTGTAATGGTGTCCAAATTGTGATGTAGAGTTACTAGCCTATTTGCAATAAAAAAAAAAATTAATTCGGATAGTACAATTTATGACGTCTTCGAAGAAAATAGTAAAATCATAGGTTGAGCTAGACAATTGTTGTCTTTTAATGAATAAGGAATGTAGAGGTAACCCCTAAAGGAGCTAACCTAACCTAACGTAACCTATTTCACCCCTAGAGCATCTATTTATCGTTAATCGAGGCTACCTGCGAAAGACACAATTTTTTTTCGTACTTTCCGTTCCGTGTAAATCCGTGTTACTAACTTTGGTCCATATAAATAAAAATAAATAAAATAAAAAATCATATATATTATTATAATATATATATATATAATATATATATATATATATATTATTTATATCTAAATAATAATATATATTATATATATATATATATAATATAATTATCATCCCCGTCGTATTAATTATCAAGAATATAGAATCATTTGAACGAAATTCAAAACACTTTTATAATAATAAAAAAAAAAAAATTAAGAAACAATCATGAAAGGAAAACAAATTATTTTAGTTTTATAGCTTCACCATTTTACAAGAAAATAAATCTTTAATTATTCTTAATCTTACTTATCTATCCATACTTATACAAAACTTATCATAAACCTTTACGATGCCAGGGGCGGTGCGTAACCTAACTCGATCGCAGGTTCATTATAGCCTAGCAAGCGCCGATTGACCGTGAGGTCGTTAATTTAATTAAATACTTACACGCAATACGAATCTACAGAGCACTGCTAAATAAACTAGATTTTTCTTTCAAAATGTGTTTTACAGTTTCATTAATATATATATATATATATCATAGATATATATATTATATATATATTATACTATCTATAATTATATTATATTATATAATATATATATATATCATATATATAGTATATATATATTATAGTAAGTTATATAGTAATATATATATATAAGTTATATACTATATATATATTATATATATATATATATATTTATAGTATATATATATTATATATATATATATATATTATATATATATATATATTTGAAGTCAGTATTATCAACTGAATATTACCTTTTTGTAGACTTTGCTATCATGTCCCATCTATGAAATAGCCCTTTCTTTCTACAGACATTCCAAACTTCCTTCCAGCCCTGCCTCTTATAGCTCTTCTCTAAACCCTGAGAATCATTCTTATGGGCTTTCTACACTAGCATCCTTTGCAGCAACTCTATTATTTTCTTTAAGCGAGGAGGCCCGAATACCTTTTTACTACTGTTTTAGCCACAAAATCTTACTCTAATACCCTCAAATGTAACATGGCTGTAACTTACAAATTGATACTATCAAGTTGATTGCACTAGTAATAAATTATATTACTTTTAAAATTTATATAATTATATAATTTATATAGTATATCTTATAAAACAATATACTACGGTAACTGAAATTTTGATGCAACATGTTATCAAACAAATTACCTAATGGAAATTTTGTGTTTTCAATCTATGGATTTGAAGGGATCTGAACCTCCGAATCGGCAAGAATCATTTTTGTTTCCTGTTCTAAGGAACAGTTTTGATTTTTTTTTTTTTTTTTTTTTCTTTTTGTTTTTTCTCTTCTTTTTGCTTTGATAGTGATAGTGTGTAATGTATATTTCCTTTATTACTCTTCGTTTTTCTTTTTTTAAGTAATTTGCCCCCACTGATAGCCCAGATACCTTAATTGTCTGTTGGCAGCTTTTGTTTACTGACAGGGTCTAATCTTCAACTTGGTTCTGAGATTGTATGTCAATCACATAATAACTTATTGACGGAACGACAGACATTTCTCATTTTTTTTTAAATGATTTTAATTCTTGAATAAACACACGCTGTGACATTGGAGAGAGATGAGTGTAAAAAGTGAATTTTACAGTGTATTACTTTATAAAGTTCTTAATATGGAGAGATACTTGTTACCAATAATCCAGCAAGATTGCATCAATTTAGTACACATTTTTATTCTAGTTTTTCACACGGTTTAAAATTAACAAAACAAGAAGTTAGACATCAGGTGAAAGAGAAAGCAATATGGTTTCTGTTAAAAACTTGAATCCGAAATACATATTTAGCATGGAGGAGGTTTATATTAAGAGATATCCGTGGGGAATTGAAAAGCTATTGTTCATGGGAACATGAGCTGATGCGTGAAGGGGCTTCGTAATATTATTTTTTTTTGTTTATAATATTTTACATTTGTTTTTCTTATGTACTCTTGTTCAAGAATTCTAGTTGTCTTTACATAATTTTGTAATTATTATAATCTTTTATATCATGAATATGATTTATTAAAGGTAGGTTTTCTTTTCCACATTTATAAACCAAATATATATATATATAATATAGTAAATTATTATAATTAATTTCTTTATCTATATATATATTATCTATTGTTAATTATATAATTTATAATATATATATACTTAATATATATGTTATTAATAGTTAATATATAATATCTGAAGTGAGCATAAGGGATAGAGGTCCTTAGGACATTAATACGTAACTATATACTGAAGGTCACCCGATCTCGCAACATCTCACCTCACTCTACGCACAGGGCTTAACAATGGACGGACTTCGCACTTCACGTTGTCCACTGAAAAGTTCAGGTATTGTAATTAGTGTGCCTTAAGAAGCGTATACACAATCTGTTATATATTATAGTATCTTGTATTGTTTATATTAGTTCAGAATTGTTTATTTTATGAGTTAGAAACATAAACTTGTACCCATAATTAATATTTAAAAAGTGATTATCGGTTATATAAATTTTGTATAAATAGATATATATATAATATATATATATAATATTAATATATATATATATATATATATATAGGTAAACCAATTTTGGTACTACTTATTATATATAAATATTATACTATATATAAATTTAGTATTTAATATATTAGCTATGACAATATGTTTTTAATATTATTATTATATAATAAAATATAATTTTATTTTTATTTTGAAGAACCATGATGCAGGTAACATCGCATCCGCATCCGCGGAGCATCCGCATTTTAAGATCGCATGCATCGATTCACGATATTAACGCCGGAGCTTTGCTGCGACCGATGTTGCGCGGTTAATGTTTTATATGTCGAGATTTGATATGTAGTGTTATAATAAAAGAATCCTTAGATTAATCTTCAACGAAACTCTTAATGAGAGAATGCGGACCTCTCGACTGATGTGTAATTAAAATCATGATTTCGCCATAGTTGTAGTTTCATATAGTTGTAGTTTGAGTGCTACATTGAGGATTAGGGATCAAAATATAGAGCTCTAGTTGGTCTCTTTAGATTTCATTAATCCTAAATTTTATTGGGTAGAAACACTTGATAGGCTATGTCCGAAGTAAAGCTGGAATACCGTAGGTATTATCAATATATGATTTATGTATGTTTATATATGATTTTTTATTTTTTACGTATGTTTTGGTATATGTAGGGAATATTAATGGCTTTTCTTAAATATTTTAAATATTTACTTTGGAACATTCTTGCTCAAGCATTTAGCTGTTTTTCCGGGTAGATTTTTGTCCTTTACGTGGCTTTTAAAAAAAATCGATCCGCTTCTAATTGTTGAGATCTTATTGATGTTGCGTACACGTTTGCCCTATCAACTGTAAGAGAGAATGTACTATTTACATAATATCGGAACAAATTTACTTTCGCCGGCATCTCGCCTATAATATGGAACAATTAAAATACGATAGTATATCCAAAACATAAACAGCTTTGGGGATATAGAATTTTTAATACGATCGTGTGGATTGGTTGTCTTTGTTTTTTAATGTTTAGCCCGTTGTCTTTTGTGGCCTTGCTTTTGTTCATTACTTTGGTGTGGTCAAGATTGATTTTTTGGCTGGATTCTTTCTGTATTTGGAGTGGAGGAGTCCGTTTCGAGCGCGCTGTTCCTGGTGTGCGTCCTTTACTCCGGCTTTGGGGCCTCTAGTGGTATTTTCGTGGTGGGGTGGCGTTTTTTCCCACTCAGTATGGGTTCTTCTTTTCACCACACGGTCGTCGATCGTTGCCAACTTCTTAACATATAGACCTGAAATAAACTATCAGATTTTGTAGGGCCCTTTCGTTTCCCATTTTAATAAAGGTTCTTTTCGTCGAGTTTTTGACAACATTTTAATTCCATTATCATTGCGCATTTTTTAAATTATTGAGTCTTCTTCAAGCTTTTCTGGGCATTCGTCGAATTTAACCGTATTTCCTCCTGATTTTGAGGATATCACGATTTTCTGATATGTCAAACACAAAAATATTAGATATTATGTACGCTAACTTCTACCAATAGATAACAGGAATCCACTAGACTCGTACAATTATTTTTTTAATTTTATTTTAAGGTTTGAATACTTTAAAAGAACTGTATAATTTTTTTTTTAAGGTTGTCACGTGCCTCAATTCACTAAAAATTAAAATTTTTTAAAAAATATTATAAATTATTTTAAAATTTATCAAACCTATGATATAAGACTTGGCTAAATTATTATGGAATTTTTGAAACATTAACTACACTAAACATCCCGCAAGCCTTATTAGTTAATTATTCCTTTGGAAGTAAATGAATCTTAATATATAGTTGGTTTGTTTAATTTTATATATATACTATATATATATTATATATATATATAATATATATATATATATATATATTATATTATATTATATTATATATATAAATATAATATCTATATAATATAATATATATATATTATATTTATTATATATAATAAGATGTATATGATTATATGTGAATCGATCGGCTGGAGTGGATTGGCTTTTAGTCAGTAAAGGAACGCCTGAAGGAAAGGAATGCGAGTTTGGCAGAGGCCTTTCACGAGTTTGAAGTAAGTGTTTTAAAGAACGTTATCATATTTGGAAAATCTTAAAATTAATTGACAAATTTTTATTTATTTTTTTAAAGTAAAAAATTTTTACTACTGTTTTATTACGAAGATTCAGTCTCTCATTGAGAATGACAAACACTTTGATTTACTAATCTCTATTGAAATTGTTATGTTTTTGTGCCAGCATATACGTAATGTTTTAATCACCTGTGTTCTAACTTGCATATACAATAAATTCTTCCTGGCTATATGAACTAGACACAGTTTATGAAAACTTATGTCAGTTTGAGTCATCTGCAACTCTCTCTTTCTCTCTCTCTTATCCAAAAATGTTCATGTATCAGTATCCTTTTAACTTCTCATGCCCCTCTTCTTATTACTCATGTTTAAGTTAAATAATCAAAAAATAATAATTCGATTATCGATATTAGTGTTCTTAAAACTAAATACTCCCTCCTTTCTTCAATTTTTCTTTTTAAATTATTATCTATAAACCTTTAGATCCAACCATCTTTTATGTCCTTTGTTTGAAAATTTTATATTCCATCTGTAAAACTGCTTTTTCGTCATGTGACGTTTAACCATTTGAACTTGATCGTTTTTCAATTTTAGGATCGCCAAACATCACGTATTGCTTTCGTGTTTTCTTATAATTTTTTAAATTTGTTTTATTTATGTAAAAACTTTCAATTCTTTCTTTCTTTCTTCATCTTCCTCTTTTCCCCAAGACTGGGGGTAAGGTGCGTGTCATGCATCAGAAAAGAAAAGCAGTAGAAGAATATGACAAAAGTCGAAAAGAAATCCCAGCCTTACCGCCCCTCTGTATCATTAATTAGTGAGAACTCGTCACAGACAGAAAATCCACCCTAGAGGACCGCGACGGTCATTCACTATGGTAAATCGTCAGTGTAAGGGTTCATCCCTTGGCCCAGGTGGGCCACATCCATACCCTCTCACAAAACCCCGCCATTCATTCCTATTATGCACCTTTATTCTCGCCTCTACCAAACTCACATTTCTCTCCTTCAGACATTCGTTTACTGACTCAATCCACTTTTTCTTCGGTCTCCCAGCCGGTCGGTTCCCAGCACACTCGCCACTATACATCCGCTTAACCAACCGACTATCATTCATCCTTTCCATTAGAGGACCAAAACCATCTCAATGTACTTATATTTATTCTCTCATTTACCCCTTTCTTCACACCACACAACACTCTAATACGTTCATTCCTCATTTTATCAATTCTTCTCACACCTAGCATGCCCCTAACTCCTAAGATTGTTCATCTGAACACTGAACTTTTAGATCTATACTTCTTATTCCAGACTATACTCACTACTATACAATAACACAGGTAACAACATACTTACTTATGTACGACCCTAGCGCACTCCAGACTTAGTCCCTTTCATTCACCAACGATTTAATTGCAACCCAGCCACCTTCCTGCCATTCAAAAATTCTTTTCCACTACAATCTGCATCACCCGTTCCTTCTCATCCAACATATATCCTGTAAATATTTAAATCTCAGACACTTGTTCCAGCTGCTCACCATCTAACATAATCTCACACTGAGGACTGTCCTCACTCTCACAACCATAACCTTACTGTTATCTACGTTTACTTTCTTAAACCCCTCCTTTAACACACCATGAAAAAAATTCTACCAATCCTCTCAAGCTCTCTTCAGATTCGTAAGCACACAAAACCAAATTACCACATGGCAATAGTTAGGGCACCTCCACTCATCTCCATTCTCCATCATTCTAACACCATTTCCTGCCACCCCACCTCTAACTCCTTTCATAACCCCATCCATATACAAATTGAATAACCAAGGAGACATAACACAACCCTGCTCCTCACTCCGCTATTAATACTAAACCACCACTTTTGACACCATTTATTCTTACACACGCTCTACATTATCGTCACACATACTTTTGATTCCATTCAGAAGCCTGTAATTAACAACATCATATATCACTAATACCTGCCATAGAGCTTCTATTAACCCTATCATACGCCTGTTGCAAATCCATAAAACCTAAATACAATTTGTTATTCTTCTCCCTCATTTTCTCAATCATTTGTTTCAATGTAAAGATTTGATCCACACATCCTCTACTAATTCTAAACGTGCACCTTGTTCTTCACCTATCAGTCCTCAGTCACTGACGACTTTTTCAACCAAAATACCAGCATATATCTTCCCTAGAACACTCAGTAAACTAATTCTATAGTTTCTACAGTTCTTATCCCCCTTACCTTATAAGGGTACTATTACTGCTCTCTCCAATCTTCGAACTATACCCTCCATAAACGTTTCATAACTTTCAAATCCAATCAATCAGCATCTCGCCTGTTCTTGATCATTTCACCAGTAATCTCATCTATACCTGCTGATTTACTCATTCTTCAACTTTCACTCTACCCATTACCCCTCCTTGCTAATAACCTCGTCCCCAAAATACCTATTCTTCTTGCACAATCAAACCCACAAATATTCACTATCACCTCTTTCTTTACTGCTACAATATAATACATACTTTCGAAGTGTTCTTCCACACTCCTCGCACATCCATTTCATCAGTTACAAAAGCACCATCTCTATTCATTATTCTAAGCAGGTTCCCTTTATTCTCATTCTTAACCTTTCGCGCTTCCAAAAGAGCTTCCTATTCCCTTGTAAGTCCCCATTCATCCTCCTTCCAAACTGTTCCTTTACCTCTTGTTTTCCTACGTATGCACCTTTAGTATTTCTCTTTTTTTCCTCCTTATATACTCTAAATATCTTTCTTTTAAATTTGCATTTATTTTTAGTACATCTAAAATGCTTCTATTTTACTTTTAACCGCTTGCTCTTCATTCCACCACACTCACTGTGCTAACACTCTTACTTCCTACTTTAGCACATCCACATACTTCTTTGCACTGCTAACAATTGCTTCCAGATTTGTTCAGTTTTCAGCTTGTTCACATTAAACTGATTTACTTGCGAGCGCTCTTACATACTTATCCTTATTGTCTTGTTCACTTAACTTCTCACTCTTAATTTTACCTACTTATACAAATCTTCCTTCCTTCCAAGCCCTCCCTACACTCTCAACTCTAATTCTACATAGAACAACATAATGATCCGATAATCCCATTCCTAAACCCCTCACTGATTTAACATCCAACACATACTTCAACATCTCCTTCTTCACCAACACAAAATCAATCATACTTTTCACTTCCATACCATCTCTACCTACACCAACTCTAGTATACTTATGGATACTCTTGTATTTAAAGAAAGTATTACTTACACACACACCTCTCCTCACAGAAATCAATCACGTTCCTACCATTCTCATTTTCTCCCGATACCCCAAAACCACCTGTTATACCATCCCATTTTTGATCACCTATCCAACCATTCATTCATTTCAATATTAGATGCATTATTATCTTTAACGGTATACTGCTCAGATCATTCATTAACTTTTTGTTTAAATCATTCTTTGTGGAGTAGTTGTTCTTCCTTGTTTGGCTGATCTTTATAGATTTCTAAACTTTTTTTTACTTTTAACTATAGTCTTAAGAAATATTTTTCATAGTATTTCTATCCTTCCATATTTTGTTATTTTTTCATCAAATTATTTTGCCCTTTATTTTCTTCTTGTTATGTAAACATTTCTTTCAAAGAATCCCTTTTCAACTTCTAACTAAAAACCTTCATTCTTTTTTATTATACAATATTATTCTTACTATTTTATTTAATAATAATGTTAATGACAGAGATTAGCATTCAAAATGCTTGTTATGTAAACATTTCTTTCAAAGAATCCCTTTTCAACTTCTAACTAAAAACCTTCATTCTTTTTTATTATACAATATTATTCTTACTTTTTTATTTAATAGTAATGTTAATGACAGAGATTAGCATTCAAAATATATTTCAGGTACGGGAGAACATATTGATAATTTTGAAGAATTTAAAACAAAACCATTTATATCGAAACTTCTGGGAATGGGAGACATCGAAGGTTTAATTGAAAAGGTTCGTTACTCATTTAAAGTTTTTTATCTCCAACCTTATAAAGCATTTAGTCTCTATTTTCATTGGAGGATAGAAACACATAATAACTTTAAAAAGAAATATTCATGAAATTTGAATTTTAAATGAGAAACTGTTACGAATTTTATGTTTATTTAATTATTAGTGATGTGAAATGTTCAAATACTTTTCTTTTATAGGTAAATGATTTAAAACTTGAAGATAATGAAGCCTTAATAGAGAAATTAAAGCACGGTCATTTTACTCTTCGAGATATGTATGAACAGTTTCAAAATGTTCGGAAAATGGGGCCAATGTCGCAGATTATGGTAAGTTTTTAGTAGCTTTTTATTTTAGTAGTTTTACTTTCATTTTTTATTTATTTCGTTATTCTGATTTATGGATCATAGATTTTTATGGTGTTTGTCATAGTTTTAACCTTTATGAAATCAAGTTGTTTTATGACATTTACTTTGAAATAGACAAAAATTTTATAAATATAAAAAACATTTGAAGTACAAAATTACAATTATCAAGCAAAAGACCTTTATTCACCCTAAACTATTCTGTAAACTTATAAAGTGTTGATGTAAATCTTTGGAGATATTTTTGAGACTATTTAAAAGCTCAGAAGTTTCAGATCATTCCTTCTTGAATTTATTTTGATTCTCCTGAACTGTAAATCCCGCCAAAACATATGATATTAGAAGTGATAGGAAAAATAAATATAAAATTAAATTCATTAATATAGTAATGAATAGGGATGATGCTTTCGTAACTGATGAAATGGATGTAAGAAGAGTGTGGAGGGATCACTTCCAAAATCTGCATAACATTGGCAGTAATGAAGAGAGAGGTGATAGTGAATGTGTGTGGCTTTGATGGTGCAAGAAGAAATAGGTATATTGGGGATGATGTAATTAGTATGAAGGAGGTAATGGGTAGGATGAGAAAGTTGAAGAATGGTAAATCTGCAGGCATAGATGGAATTACTGGTGAAATGATCAAGAATGGAGGCGAGATGGTGATTGAATGGATTTGGAAGTTGTGTAACAAAGCGTTTATGGAGGGTATAGTTCCGAGAGATTGAAGGAGAGCAGTAATAGTACTCTTATATAAGGGTAAGGGGGACAAAGGAAACTGTAGGAACTAAAGGGGAATTAATTTATTGAGTGATGTAAGGAAGATATATGCTGGTATTTTGGTTGAAAGAGTATGTTGAGTGACTGAAGGACTGATTGGTGAAGAACAAGGTGCATTTAGAAGTGGTAGAGGATGTGTGGATCAAATTTTTACATTGAAACAAATGATTGAGAAAATGAGAGAGAAGAGAAGAATAAATTGTATTTAGGTTTTATGGATTTGCAACAGGCGTATGACAGGATTAATAGGGATGCTCTATGGCAGGTGTTAGTGATATATGGTGTTGGTGGTAGGCTTCTGAATGGAATAAAAAGTATGACGATAGTGAAGCGGGTGTAAGAATAAATTTAGTCGAAAGTGATTGGTTTATTATTAATAGAGGAGTGAGACAGGGATGTGCTATGTCTTCTTGGTTATTTAAGTTGTAAATGGATCGGGTTATGAAAGAATTAGAGGTGGGGGTGGCAGGGGAAAGTGTTAGAATGATTTAGAACGGAAGAGTGGAGGTTGCCGTACTTATTATATGCGGATGGTTTTGTTTTGTGTGACTTATCTTAAGAGAGTTTGGGTTGATCGGTAGAGGTGTTTGAAAGTAAATGTAGATAAGAGTAAGGTTATGGTAGTGAGTGAGGAGAGTCCGCGGTGTTAAGTCATGTTAGATGGTGAGCAACGGGAACAAGTTTCTGAGTTTAAATGTTTAGGATATATGTTGAATGAAAAGGAAACGGATGATGTAGAGTGTAGTAAGAAAGTTGTGAATGGTAGGAAGGTTGCTGGTGCAATTAAATCCTTGGTGAATTTGAATGCTAGGGTTTTGCATGAGGGTATGTTGTTACCTGTGTTAATATATAGTCGTGAAACTATGTTTTGTAATAAGAGGTATAGATCTAAGGTACAAAGTGTTCAGATGACAATCTTAGGGGCGTGTTAGTTGTGAGAAGAATTGGTAAAATGAGGAGTGAACACATTAGGGAATTGTGTGGTCTGAAGAAACACGTAAATGAGAGAATAAACGAGAGTACATTGAGATGATTTGGTCATATGGAAAGGATGGACGATAGTCGGTTGGTTAAGCGGATGTATATTAGTGAGTGTGCTGGGAATCGGCCGGCTGGGAGACAGAGGTGAGAAGAAAGGTGCATAACAGAAGCGGGATTTTGTGAGGGGGTATGGTTGTGGGCTTTGCCCAGGGGATGAACCCCACATTGACGAGATACCACAGTGAGGGTTCGTCGCAGTCTCGTGAAACCTTTAGGGTGGATTTTTTTGATGGGGAGTTCTCACTTGGGGTATAAAGGGGATGGTAAAGGGGACTTTCTTTTCGACTTGCGTCATGTTCTTCTACCACTTTTCTGTTCCTGTGGATGTTAGGCACCTCACCCCCAATCTGGGGATAGGAGGTAGACGATAATAATAATAGTAATATAGTAATGAAAAGTTGGAATTAATTTATGGTTCCTTAAAAAAAGTTTTTTTCTAGTCTCCCAATTTATCAACTGTTTTTTTTTATCTCCATATCTTTAACAAAATAAAAAATATGATTGATTTTTTTTTAAATATTAATATACATTTGATTTTTTTTTAAATATTAATATACATTCATAGATTAGGAAACAATTTTTGATTTCCATCACTGAGTAAAACTAAGAATCATTATTTAATTGTACAGTAATAATGAACGAAAGCTGTAATATATTTTATTGCATTACCGTATGTATATAACTATGTCTGTATCTAGCATAGTTAAAGAAGAAAATTTTGTAGTTGTGATTGTTTTGTTTTGAAAATATAATACTTAATGTGAGGTATATTAGAACATTTTTAATAGTTCCCACAGAATATAAGGTAGAAAGACTTATGGCATGGCTAAATTTTCCTTTGTTCACTATTGGAAGACCACAGGAACTAGTCCCTCTCTTTTTACCATTATAATCCTTTCATATAAATTATTATATGTAAATTAGGAACCATCTTCTCTTTACGTTACTTTGTTACTGAAGGATGTTCAAGTACGATTGACGGCTAATTGATTTTAGATCCACACCATCTTATGTATTTCAAATTACATTCCCTTTCCATCACTACACAGAGTTTGAAATGAAGTAGCTCTCTTCATCAGAAGTGGTGATCCGTAAACTAAAAGGTTACTTCACTACCTTAAAAGTTTCGCTGACTTTTTAATAAAACTCGATTAAATTACGTAGACCAACATGATTACTATTACAATCCCAATAACCGAACTTAAAGATTTTCATAAATACTTAAGCCGTTTTCGTTTTGCCAATATTCTTACGAATTCTCACGAAAAATAAGAACGTTCTCAAAAAAATCGTTCGTTTTGTCAAATTTTAAGAAAATTTTGAGAATATTCTCACCAAACGTAAGAATTTTGACAAATTCCGTAAGATGGCTCATTCGTTGGCTTACTGGAAACGTAGCTCATTCTTACCAAAAATGTAAACAAAGGAAATGATGGCGGAAAGCAGTCCTGAAAATTTTTTTCTTTTATTGTTTTCTTACAATGGAATCAATTTTTTTTTAGTAATGACTTTAAGAGTAATGAGATTGTTTCAAATATTTGTGTGATATTCACAATTTTATTAATTATCCTTAAAATATTCAAAAATGCAATGAAATAAGTAAGAGCTAACCACAGAAATATTTTCAAGAGTAAAAATGGCTTTAATTTTCAGCGTTGCCAATTTGATGAAAAGATGTTACCATGACTTTTCATTGCTTTTTTTGTAACATGCTATATATATATAGTATATATATATATATAGTATATATATATATATATATATATATATATATATATATATATATATATATATATATATATATATATATATATATATATATATATATATATATATATATATATGTTTCCAAATTCCTCTCTCTCTCTCTCTCTCTCTCTCTTCTCTCTTAATATATATATATATATATATATATATTAGAGATATATATATATATATATATATATATAGTAGTAGTAGTTATATATATATATATATATATATATATATATATATATATATATATATATATATATATATTACAAACACTGAAAATTTACCTTATGAGTAAGGAAGAAAGTCTCCAAAAATCTAAAATATTCTGAAACATCATCATTATTCTTCCTTTTTATAATAATACCCTCCAAATCCTTGAAGTCCATCATAAGTGTTTCTACTTCTCCCCAACAGCTGATTTTTGTAATGTTTGTAAACAAGTTTATAAGAATAAGAATTCATTCGCGGTCGTTTTGGCACGAAACCGTTCTTAAAATGCGTAAGAATTTGTCTTATCGAGCGTAAGACAAAATGCTAAAACGAAAACGGTTTTAATCAATAATAGATTCATTGGAAGAATTTCTAAACTCCAGTAGTGATGAAGAAACACGCATCTACCAACCGATCGTATTGCTAAATGGTGATTACACCTTTTATTAAAAAAAAGAAGAAAAAAGACTTTTATATAATGTAACTACTGGTAATTAATATCAGTATTGAAATGTTTTTTTCTCTCTATATATATATAAGTAAGTAAACTTTGTTTCACGTTTTTTAATCTCTGGAATAAGTTTTAACTAAAATAACTTTTATAGGGAATGCTTCCTGGTTTTAGTTCTGATTTTCTAAGCAAAGGCGGTGAACAGGAAAGTATGGCTCGATTAAAAAGACTGATGACTTTGATGGACAGCATGACAGATGAAGGTATTAAAAAAAATTAAATTTTAAACTGCAAGTTGGATTATTTTATTATTTTAATGTTAAAAATTAATAAAAAGAAATGAAAATATACTTCTATTAGTTGTTGAACTATTTGATTACTTGATACTTTACATTTTAATACTTGCAGTATAAACTTTTAATATTAAAACTGTTATTAATTTTGAGATTAGTTCTTCCCTTTTTATTATATTACATCTTAAATTTATTTCTGAAACTTTTCATTATTTTTCGTACTATTTCATTTTTGGTAACTTTTTTTTCTTTCAATAGAACTGGATAGTTTGGATGGAAACAAATTGTTCTCGAAGCAGCCATCTCGTATATCTAGAGTAGCCAGAGGAGCTGGGGTCCTCGAAATTGAAGTTAAAGAACTTCTCAATCAATACGCAAAGTTCTCACAAATGGTGAAGAAAATGGGTGGCATGAAAGGATTCTTTAAAGGTTCGTATTGATATTATGTAATTGTTAATTTTTATATAGAAGATATATTGTAAGAATTATAAAAACTTTAAAATTTTATAACAATTTCAATTTTAATTTATTTCAATTTTATATTGAAATAGTTTACAAATTGAGTAATACCTAAAGGTCTCGTAGGGAAAGTTGATGGTTTTGCTACTTGAAAATTTTGTCATTCCTCTTAGGCTGCTTTTACCTTGTAGGAAGGAGTAATGGTTCTTTATTTTAATAATATTTTCTTCATTACATTTCTAATTTATATAACACTTTCGTTGTGGAAGATTGCAAGAAATTTAGACGTTACTTGATTCATTGTCTCAAAATCTTCTTACTCATGGTTATAAATCATTTAAAAAAAAGTTTGATTTTGCGTTCCGTCTTCTATTATTATTTTTACTTCCGAGTTATATCCCCATCCTCCTTATTCAGATATTTCATTTAATATTTTCATATATTATATCCGCTTTCAGCATGAACTCTCATTTCCATGGTGAAATATCAAAATAGATATTTTGCTTCCTGGTAGGTCAAAAGTGTATGTCCCATATGAGAAAGCACTTGGAATTAAATATTTTTCTTTTCCATTTCTCTAAAATAATTTCCCTTTAATTTTATGTTTAAATGTTGATAATTAAATTGTTAAGGCATGCTGTATGTTGGTTACAAAATGCTGAACATATTTTCAGATGATTCTTTTTGCAGTAATGCTGATAGAAAAATGTTAACTAATATGATAAATTTGTTACAATCTCACAGATCCCTTCCTACCTTTTGGGAAGGGAGAAAAATATTTAGGCGCATATTCAAGACGGTAGTAAAGATTAAGTGTAAACATAATCACAGTCACACCTTATTTCGATAATAATGATAATCTAACTTATTTAATATCATATAATTTATAGGCAGACTTTGTATGATTTTCTTAACACCGAAAAAGCAGTTATTATGATTTGGGAGATGTGGAAATGCCCTTTTTTACACATATATACATTCGCAAATTAATCATAACCACATTTTTGTTGCCACACTCCTGGATTCATTTCTATCAACTTGTGTAATTTTTTTTTTTTTTTTTTTTTTTTGGTGTCGTTCATCGTATCTCCTATATGTGATTGATCATTAGAAAAAATAAAATACCCTTAATAATAATAAAAACAGTTATATTTAAATGTTACATATTTGTATTCTAAGAACTGTCATTATTTCCACTGTACACTTATACAGTATAATATATGTAATTCGTAAAATGGATTTATTCGATTATTTTTATAGGTGGGGACATGGCAAAGAACGTTAATCCTTCTCAGCTGAATCAGCTAAACCAACAAATGGCTCGAATGATGGACCCAAGAGTGTTGCAACAAATGGGAGGAGTCAAAGGCTTGGAAAATGTTATGAAACAATTACAACAAGGTTCTAATCCAATGGGAAAAGGATTATTTAAATAGCTTTGAATAATTTTCAATATTATTATTCTATTTTTTGATAGTGGTCCGAGCTCAAGCGCAGAGAGCTCTATATTACTATTATTGTTACTACTTTTATAATAAAAGTTTCAGTAAATTTAAACTGGTTAGTTTGAATATATGGTAACTTATTTGAATAACTGGTATTCGTGTAATTATAAAAAGCTCTTCAGAAAATTTTCTCGTCTCTGTGCTTGTGTTTCTATTTTAGTAAACTTTCTTAACTTCAGGTGAAGCACAAGACTAACTATTCTTCATACATTATTTTTTATGTTAATAATTTCTTTTAAAATCTGTCATGTTATTTCTAAATTATTATTATTCGCTTTAACTTATTAAACATGTTAGTTTTGGTCTCGCTTGGAGCTAAGTACCATTTTTATCTATATTTTTATATGAATAATTTATCTTGAATGTTTTTTAAATAATTTAACATGTTGCCCTGTTGTTGCCTTGTTTTTGTTTTATCTTGCTCTTGTATAAAAAAGTAGATTATAATTCTCTTCTACCCCCTCGATAACGTGCCCGCCTTAATATGGTGATAGGGTTCAGTTTTTCCCCTATGGATATTTCCAAAGTAGCACGTTTTACTCTTTTCAGTTTTGTGTATTCCCCAATTTTGATTTGTCCGTACTTTCCCGCTTTCATTTTATAAGTTTCCTCCTCCTTCCCCCTTACGCATTGTGGTACGTACTTTCACTCTATTATGTGTCCCCCCCCCCCCCTTCCCCTCACCAGGCCTATATCGCCTTTCAGGAGTCTGTTTATGTTTAGGTACTGGGTCCATCCTAACCTCTCTCCCCCCGCGGATGAGGGTATAGGTTAGAAACCGGTCTTTATCACTTTGCAGGAGACACGAACCTTAGAGTTAACCACCGAGGAGGCTGGCTATCCTGCACTTAGGTGTATAATTCAGGCTTAGCGTGCGGGTACCATGGGAGGGGTCTCCTGAGGCCATATCCACTGCCTTCCCTAGGGAGAAGGGTTTCGGGGCGGGTTGTGTTGGACTCTGGACTTGGCCCTTCTGCAGTTAACTAACACTCTCCCATATGAATAGTCTTCCCTT
>JABUQX010086717.1:35000-47500 GCA_015478945.1 Trachelipus rathkii
AATAATAATAATATATATATATATATATATATATGTAATAGCAAATATAACAACATAATAATAATAACAATAATAATACGTATATGTAATAATAATATATATATATCTTTATATATATATATATATATAATAATAATATATATATGTATATAATATATAATAATAATATATTAGCATATGTATATATATATCTTTCTTTCTTTTCTTTCTTTCTCTTTGCCCCAAGATTGGGGGTAAGGTGCTGTACAAGCATCGGAAAAGAAAAGCAGTAGGAGAACATGACAAACGTCGAGAAAGAAAGCCCCAGCCTTACCCGCCCCCTCTGTACCATTAATTAGTGAGAAGCTGTCACCCAGACAGAAAATCCCACCCCAGAGCATCGCTGGGACACGACGGACCTCCACTACTTCAGTAAATGTTTATCCAATGTAGGGTTCCCTGCCAGGTGGGCCACAACCATGCCCCATACAAAAACCCCCGCCATTCTCTCCCTATCATGCACCTTTATTCTCTCCCTCTTGCCAAACTCACATTTCTCTCCTTCAGACATTCGTTCGACTCAATCCACTTTCTCTTCGGTCTCCCAATAGTTAGTTTAACACACTCACCACTATACATCCCTTACTAACCTACTATCATTCATCCTTTCACATGACCAAACCATCTCAACATACTTTCATTTATTCTCTGTTTTACCTTCCCATCACACACTCTCTAATACGTTCATTCCTCTCTTTATCAATTCTTCTCACACCTAGCACACCCCTAAGATTGTCCATCTGAACACATTGAACTTTAGATCTATACTTCTTATTCCAGACACTAGAGTCTCACTACCATACAATAACACAGGTAACAACATACCCTCATGTGTAAGAGACCCTAGCACCTCAAGACTTAGTCCCTTTTGCATTCACCAACGATTTAATTGCACCAGCCACCTTCCCCTGCCATTCACAACTTTCCTGCACACTCTGCATCGTCCGTTCCTTCTCATCCAACATATACCCTAAATATTTAAACTCAGACACTTGTTCTAGCTGCTCACCATCTAACATAACTTCACACTGGGAGTGTCCTCACTCAACCATAACCTTACTCTTATCCACGTTTACTTTCAAGCCTCACTTTCCACACCCTGCCAAATCTCTACAAATCCTCTCAAACTCTTTTCAGATTCACCACACCAAACCAAATCATCCGAAAATATAATAGGTAGGGCACCATCCACTTATCTCCATTCTCCACCATTCTAACACCATTTCCTGCCATCCCACCTCAAATTCTTTCATAACCCCATCCATATACAAATTGAATAACCAAGGAGACATAACACACCCTGTCTCACTCCGCTATTAATCCTAAACCAATCACCATTGACACCATTTATTCTTACACGCTTCACTATCGTCATACATACTTTTGATTCCATTCAGAAGCCTACCACCAACACCATATATCAATAACACCTGCCATAAAGCTTCCCTATTAACTCTATCATACGCCTGTTGCAAATCCATAAAACCTAAATACAATTTATTCTTTAACTACTCCCTCATTTTCTCAATCATTTGTTTTCAATGTAAAGATTTGATCCACACATCCTCTACCACTCCTAAACGCACCTTGTTTTCTTCACCAATCGGTCCCTCAGTCACTCGACGCACTCTTTCGACAAAATACCAGCATATACCTTCCCTACAACCACTCAATAAACTTATTCCCCTATAATTTCTGGTTCCCTTTTCTCCCTTACCCTTATATAAGGGTACTATTACCGCTCTCCTCCAATCCCTTGGAACTATACCCTCCATAAACGCTTTATTACACAACTTCCAAATCCAATCAATCACCATCTCGCCTCCGTTCTTGATCATTTCACCAGTAATTTCATCTATACCTGCAGATTTACCATTCTTCAACTTTCTCACTCTACCCATTACCTCCTCCTTATTGATGACCTCATCCCTAAAAATACTATTCCTTCTTGACCATCAAAACCGCACACATTCACTAACACCTCATGTTACTGTTAATATTGTGCAGATTTTCAGAAAGTGTTCTTTTCCACACTCCTCATCCATTTCATCAGTTACAAAAGCACCATCCTATTCATTATTCTAAGCAGGTTCCCTTTATTCTCATTCTTAACATATCATCTTCTTCCTTCCAAGAAGAGCTTCCTATTTCCTTGTATGTCCTCATTCATCCTCCTTCCAAACTGTTCACATTTACCTCTTGTTTTCTCCTACGTATACACCTTTTAGTATTTCTTTTTCCTCCTTATATAATTCCAAGCATCTTTCTTTTGAATCTTCATCGTTTGCTTTTAGTACATTCCACCACGCTTCTTTACCTTTAACCGCTTTCATCACCTCTTCATTCACCATTCGCTGTACATTCTTACTTCCCTACTTTAGCACATCCACACACTCCTTTGCACTACTAACAATTGGCCATTCATTTGCCCCACTGGGTGAATAGAGATATCAAACATGTTACGTTCAGCTGGTTTGCTAGCGAGCGCTCTTATGCTTATTCATATTAATCTTTATTTTTATATATATACAGTATATAAACATATACATTCTTTTCTCATAATATATATACTATCTGTTTTCTCTCTCTGTATTCTTACTCTCATATATAACCTATTATTGACAGTTTGCCAGGAAGTGTGCTGAAATGTAATCAATACAATATATTACGGACTAAATTTGGATCGATAACAATCAAAAGATTGTCAGAATGGAAGCGTTCTAGCTGCTATTCATTATATTATATGAAATGAAAACATTCTCATTATACTCTCTCAATCGCCTTCCGAAGCAGCAATTTTATCTTTTTTGTGTGACTAGTAAACACAAAGATCCATAAATCTGTATATAACCATTGAAATAAATTTAATTAATATACCAATCAGGCACTACAATATATTCTCCTTCAACGATTTCCGTGGTTTCTTTAAATAGGATAACTTATTGAATCATTTTGATTTCATTGTTAAACTGATTCATATTAATATTTGGGATATATGAAAGAATTTGAATCTGTTCAAGTGGAATACCAAGAAAGGTGCAAGCTCTAGTTTTGTGTCTCGCAAAGAAAGAGGAGATATTGCATCACAATTCAATATAATATTGATGATGTTAATATGCGCATATTATTTAAAATTAAATCAAAAGACATCAATTGCATGTTTAGATTGTCTTACTTAAGCATATTTTATATTTGCGAGAATTCTGAAATTTCTAATACTGGAAATAAATAGTAGTTTATATATATATATATATATATATATATATATATATATATATATATATATATATATATATATATATATATATATATATATATATATATATATATATATATATATATATATATATATATATATATATATATATATATATGGGTATATATGGTATGGTATATATGGTATATATGGTATATATGGGTATATATGGTATATATGGGTATATATATATATATATATATGGGTAGGGTGAGAAAGTTGAAGAATGAGTAAATCTGCAGGTATAGATGAAATTACTAGTGAAATGATCAAGAGCGGAGGCGAGATGGTGATTGATTGGATTTGGACGTTGAGAAGTTTATGGAGTAGTTCTGCAAGGGATTGGAGAGGCAGTAATAGTACTTAGCGGGTAAGGGAGAAAAAGGGAACTGTAGAAATTATAGGGGAATAAGTTTATTGAGTGTTGTAGGGAAGGATATATGCTGGTTTTAGTTAGAAAAGAGTAGGGTGGGTGTTGGGACAGTTTGTTGGAAGAAACAAAGTGCGTTTAAGTGGTGGATATTAGATCAGTCTTTACATTGAAACAAATGATTGAAAATGAGGGAGAAGAAGAATAAATTGTATTTACTGGGTTTTTATGGATTTGCAACAGGCGTATGATAGGGGGTTAATAGGAAGCGTTATGGCAGGTGTTAATATGGTGTTGGTAGGCTTCTGAATGGAATCAAAAGTATGTATGACGATAGTAGAAGCGTGTGTAAGAATAAATGGTGTCAATGGTGATTGGTTTTTGGGATTAATAGCGGAGTAAGGTGGGGATGTTATGTCTCCTTGGATTTATTCAATTTGACAGTATGGATTGGAGTTATGAAAGAATTTGAGGTGGGGATGGCAGGAAATGGTGTTAGGAGGAATGGTGGAGAATGGAGTTGAGTGGAGGGGTGCCCTACCTGTATATGCCGGATGATTTGGTTCAATGTGCTTGAATCTGAAATTTGAGAAGGATTGATGAGAGATTTGGCAGGGTGTGGCTTGAAGGAGCGACTGAAGTGAGATGTTATTAGAAGCTTCTTATAGAATGTAAGTTATGTTAGATGGTGAGCAGCTAAAGCAAAAATATGTCTGAGTTTAAATATTTAAGAATATGTTGGATGAAGGGAACGGACGATACAGAGTGTAGTAGGGAGGCGGGGGTTATGCGGAAGGTGGCTGGGTTACAGATAAATCGTTGGTAGTCTGAGGGGACTAAGTCTTGAGTGTGCTAGAGTCTTATGAAAGGAGTATGTTGTTACCTGTGTTGTGTATGGTGGCGAGACTATGGTCGGATAAGTATGGATCTAAGTAATGTGTTCAGATGATGGACAATCTTAGAGGTGCTAGGTGTGAAAAAGAACTGATAAGAGAGAATGAACATTATTAAGAGTGGTGTGTGTGAAGAAAGGAGTAAATGAGAGAAGAGTAAATGAAAGTATGTTGAGAATGGTTTGGTCATGGAAAGGATGAATATTAATGGGTTGATTAAGCAGATGTATAGTGGTAGGTGTGTTGAGAACCGACCAGCTGGGGGAGACCGAAAAAGTGGATTAGTCCGGTGAACCCAGGCCTGTCGGAGAAAGGAGGAAGGAAATGTCATGAGTTTGGCAGAAACGAGAACAAAGGTGTGATGGGAGAGAGAATAGCCGGGGTTTGTATGGGGTATGGTTGTGGCACCCACCTGAGGCAGGGATGAACCCTTCCATTGACGATTTACCATAGTGAGGTCCGTCGCGGTCCCCATGAAGCTCAGGGTGGAGTTTCTGTCTGTGACGAGCTCTCTCACTAATTAATGGTACAGAGGGCGCGGTAAGCTGGGCTTTCTTTCGACGTTTGTCATGTTCTCCTACTGCTTTTCTTTTCCGATAATTGCACACCTTACCCCAATCTTGGGGCAAGAGGAAGGTGAGAAAAGAAAGAATATATATATATATATATATATATATATGCCATATATATATATACTCTACTATATATATATATATATATATATATATATATATATATATAATATATATATATATATATATATATATATATATATATATATATATATATATATATATATATATATATATAATAATATATATATATACTTATATTCTTCCCTATGAAGCTGAGTTGGGGGGTGGGGGAACGCAATATATATATATATATATATATATATAAATTGTATGTAATAACATATATATATATATACAACAACAACAATATATATATATGTATAATATATATATATATATATATATATATATATATATAATATAACATATGTATATATATATTCTTTTCTTTTCTTTTCTTCACTGGCCCTCTTTGCTTTAGTCAGAAGGGAGTAAGGGCTCTGCATCGGAAAAAGAAAAACGTGGGAGAGGCATGTTAGGCGTCGAAGCCCAACGCACCGCCCTGCGGTACCATTAGTGAAGTGAGGCTCGTCTGAGCGAAAATCACCCTAGGCATCGTAGGTTTGACGGACCTCACTATGTGAAATCGTCAATGTAAGGGTTTCATCCCTGGCAAGTGGGCAACCATGCCCCATACAAAAACCACGCCATTCTCTCCCTATCATGCACCTTATTCTCACTGCCAAACTCATTCTCTCTTCGAACGTTGGATTCACCGGCTCCAATCCACTTTCTCTTCGGTCTGCCGGTCGATTCCCAACACACTCACCGCATACATCCGCTTAACCAGCTTACTAGCCATTCATCACCATATTAATATATCTCAGCACTGCTGGTATTCTCATAGCGTGCCTTCTTTACCACACCACTCTCTAACATTCATTCCTACTCTTTATGCAATTCTTCTCACACCTAACACATAAGATTGTCCATCTGAGCTACGATGACTTTTAGATCTACTGCTTATTCCAGACCGCTGGTATCTCACTACCATACAATAACACAATTAACAACCTCATGTAGACCTAGCGCACTCAAAGACTTAGTCCTTGCATTCAACAACGATTTAATTGCACCAGCCACCTTCCTGCCATTCACAACTTTCCTACTACACTCTGCATCGTCCGTTCCCTTCTCATCCAACATATACCCTAAATATTTAAACTCAGACACTTGTTCTAGCTGCTCACCATCTAACATAACTTCACACTGAGGACTGTCCTCACTCACAACCATAACCTTACTCTTATCCACGTTTACTTTCAAGCCCCTCCTTTTACACACCCTGCAAATCTCTCTACCAATCCTCTCAAACTCTCTTCAGATTCGCCACACAAAACCAAATCATCCGCATATAATAGGTAGGGCACCCTCCACTCAACTCCATTCTCCACCATTCTAACACCATTTCCTGCCATCCCCACCTCAAATTCTTTCATAACCCCATCCATATACAAATTGAATAACCAAGGAGACATAACACAACCCTGTCTTACTCCGCTATTAATCCTAAACCAATAACCATTGACACCATTTATTCTTACACACGCTTCACTATCGTCATACATACTTTTGATTCCATTCAGAAGCCTACCACCAACACCATATATCACTAACACCTGCCATAAAGCTTCCCTATTAACTCTATCATACGCCTGTTGCAAATCCATCAAACCTAAATACAATTTATTCTTCTTCTCCCTCATTTTCTCAATCATTTGTTTCAATGTAAAGATTTGATCCACACATCCTCTACCACTCCTAAACGCACCTTGTTCTTCACCAATCAGTCCCTCAGTCACTCGACGCACTCTTTCGACCAAAATACCAGCATATACCTTCCCTTACCTTAATAAACATTCCCCTATAATTTCTACAGTTCCCCTTTTCTCCTTACCCATATACACAAGGGTACTATTACCATCTCACTCCAATCCCTTGGAACAGAACCCTCCATAAACGCTTTGTACACAACTTCCAAATCCAATCAATCACCATCTCGCCTCCGCTCTTGATCATTTCACTAGTAATTTCATCTATACCTGCAGATTTACCATTCTTCAACTTTCTCCCTCTACCCATTACCTCCTCCTTACTAATGACCTCATCCCCAAAATACATATTCCTTCTTGCACCATCAAACCCACACACATTCACTAACACCTCATCATTACTGTTAATATTGTGCAGATTTTCGGAGGTGTTCTTTCCACACTCCCCTCACATCCATTTCATCAGTTACAAAGCACCATCTATTCATTATTCTAAAAGCAGATTTCCCTTATTCTCATTCTTAATCTTTCGCGCTTCCTTCCAGAAGAGCTTCCTATTCCCTTGTATGTCCTCATTCATCCTCCTTCCAAACTGTTCATTTACCTCTTGTTTTCTTCCTACGTATGCACCTTTTAGTATTTCTTTTTTCCTCCTTATATAATTCCAAACATCTTTCTTTTGAAACTTCATCATTTGGGCACGGTTAGCATTCAACCAGCGAACTGGGAAGCGCATCATTTGGACCACCATTCGCTGTGCTTATTTCTTACTTCCTACTAGCACATCCACACACTTCCTTTACAACTAACATTGCTTCCTTCATTTGCTAGATTTGCTCAGTATCAACTTGTTCACATTCAACCGTTTTACTAGCAGACGCTCTTACATACTTATCCTTATTATCTTGCACACTTAACTTCTCACTCTTAATTTTACCTACTTCCTTTCGTATCACCTTCCTCTCCATCCAAGCCCCCACTAACTTAATTTTACATAGAACAACATAATGATCGGATAATCCCATTCCTAAACCCCCTAACTGGGAGTCAGCATGGCTGCATAAGCATCTCCTTCTTAACACTAAAGTGGATCTTTGTGCCACTTTAGCTCAATTCTTCATCCCTTCTCTACCTACACCAACTCTAGTATACTTATGGATACTCTTGTGTTTAAAGAAAGTATTACTTACACACATACCTCTCTCTTCACAGAAATCAATCACCTTCCTACCATTCTCATTTTCTCCCGCCACCCCAAAACCACCTGTTATACCATCCCTTTTTTGATCACCTATCCAACCATTCAGGTCCCCCAAAACTATCAATCTGAAGCTCCTACTCACCCCATTCAAAACATCATTCAGATTATCCCAAAAAATCGTACTCTCTATATATATATATATATATATATATATATTATATACTCTTCATCTTCCCTTTAAACTGGAGTGGGGGTGGGGGAACGCAATCATGCACTGACTGGAAACATAATAGTTAAATAGAAGAACATGACGTAAGTCCATCGAAGCCAAAATCCACCCTAAAGCTTCACAACACCGTTGACAGATACCCACTGTGGTATCTCGTCATTATCAGGGTTAATCTCCTTATCTAGGTTCACATCCATGCCTCCTCAAAAAAGCACACCATTTACTTCTATTATGCACCATAATTCTCGCATCAAATAAAGTCACATTCCTTTTCTTCAGACACTTTACTTTTACAATCTTTTTCTTAGGTCTCAGCCAGTCACTTCACAACACTCTCACCACTATATAACAGTTTAGTCAATCTACTACCTTCCATCCTTTCCAAATCCCCTAACCAGTTTAATATTCATTTATTTTCTCATTTCGTCATACAACACAACTCCCTAACGATCTTTCTTCATTTTGTCAATTCTTTTCACACCAAACAAGCCCGAAGATTATTCATCTGAACAGACTGCACCTTACATCCATATCTCTTAATTCACACTATAGTTTCACTACTATACATTAAAACCGGTATCGACATACCCTCACGCAGAACCGTAGTGCACTCAAGACTTAGTCCCTTTGCATTCACCAAAAATTTAACTGGACCAGTCACCTGCCTACCATACAACTTTCCAACTACACCCAACATCATCCGTTTCCTTTTCATCCAACATACAGCTATTTAAACTCAGATCCAACATGACTTCACACTTCAGATTCTCCTCACCTACTATCATCACCTTGCTCTTATCAACATTTACTTTAAATCCCTTATTTTACATACCCTGCCGAACGACTCTACCAATCTTGTCAAACTTTCTTTAGATTCACCAAACAAAACCAATTCATCTGCGTACAATAAGCAAAATGACTTCCATTCTCTATTAATCTAACATCCTCCTCTTCCATTATAAATTATAAACTTTTTCATCGCCCCATCCAAGAATTATATATATATATATATATATATATATATATATATATATAACTCTTAACTACTATATATATATATATATATATATATATATATATATATATATATATATATATATATATATATATATATATATCCTCATTTTTTCTTTCTTTCTTCACCTTCCTCTTTGCCCAAGATTGGGGGTAAGGTGCTAGCCGCAAGCATCCGGAAGAAAAGCAGTAGGAGGAGACATGACGACGGCGTCGGAACTGGCACGCACTCTGGCCTGCCGGGCTAGTGGGCGCCGGTGCTGGACAGAAAATCCAGCACTAGATCAGCGGACGTTGGTTGCATACAATATGGTAAATCGTCAATGTAAGGTTCATCCCTGTAGCCCAGGTGGGCCACAGCCATGCCCCCACTCGCAAAACCCCGCCATTCTCTATCATGCACCTTTGTCTCGCCTCTGCCAAACTCACATTTCTCTCAACCAGGCATTACATTCGTTCACCGACTCAATCACTTTCTCTTCGGTCTCCCAGCCGGTCGGTTCCCAACACACTCTCCACTATACATCCGCGTAACCAACCGACTATCATTCATCCTTTCCACATGACCAAAACATCTCAACATACTTTCATTTTATTCTCATTTACCCCTTTCTTTTCACACCACACCACTCCTTTTCACCGTTCTTTCCTCACTTTATTAATTCTTTTCACACCTATGCCCCTAAGATTGTCCATCCCTGAACACGTGAACTTTTAGATCTACTTGCTTCTTATTCAGACCAAAAGGTCTCACTACCACCACTAATAACTGCAGGTAACAACAGCCTCCATGTAAGACTCTAGCGCACTCAAGACTTGGTCCTTTACATTCACCAACGATTTAGTTGCACCAGCAACCTTCTGCCATTCAGAACTTTCCAACTACACTCTGCATCATCCGTTTCCCTTCTCATCCAACACATACCTAAATATTTAAACTCAGACACTTGCTCCAGCTGCTCATCATCTAACATAACTTCACACAGGGACTGTCCTCACTCACAACCATAACCGCCACTCTTATCTACGTTTACTTTCAAACCCCTCCTTTACATACCCTGCAAATCTCTCTACCAAGTCCTCTCAAACTCTCTTCCGGCGTCATACAGAACCAAATCATCCACATATAATGGGTAGGGCACCCTCCCCCCCACTCCTCTCCATTCTCCATCATTCTAACACCATTTCTGCCATCCCCACCTTGAATTAATGATGAAGTTTTGAAAGAAAGATGTTTGGAATAACATAATCAAAATGTCTCCTCATAAAATATATATATATATATATATATATATATATATATATATATATATATATATATATATATATATATATATATATATATATATATATATATATATATCACTATATATATATATATATATTTCTTCTTCTTCTTTATATATATATATATATATATATATATATATATATATATATATATATATATATATATATATATTGTCATGGGGACATAACAGATCCCTGCCTCACCTCGCTATTAATATTAAACCATTTACTACCCACACCACTTATTCTATCAACTATCAACATATATATATATACTTTTAATTCCATTCAGAAGCCTACCACGAATCAACACACTATCAACATATATATACTTTTAATTCCATTCAGAAGCCTACCACGACCACCATATATAATTAAAACCAGCCACAGATCTTCAATATTAGTCCTTTCATACGCTTGTTGAAAGTCCTTAAAACATAAATAAGGGTTCCATTTCTTTTCTCTCATTTGCTTCAAAGTAAAAATTTGATCTACACATCATCCACCACTTTAAATGCACCTTAATCTTCAACATTCAACCACTAGTTAACTCGACGCACTGCTTCAACCAAAATATCAGCATATATCTTCTCTACAACACTCAATAAACTAATTCCCTTGTAGTTTCCACAGTTCTCCTTATCACAATTACCCTTGAACAAAAGAACTATCACTGCTCTCCTCCAGTTCTGCAGAACTACACCCTCCACAAAAGCTTTGTTACACCCCTTCCATATCCTGTCATCATAATCTCATTCCTGATCATTTTTACCAGTAATTCCATCTATACCTGCCATTCTTCAACATTCTCACTCTACCTATTACCTCCTCCCCACACACACACATTCGATATCGTCTCTTCATCTCTGCCAATGTTGTGCAGATTTCGAAGAGTTCCCTCTACACTCTCCTCACGTCCGTTTCATCAGTCACGAAAGCACTATCCCTATTCACTATTCAACGAAGATTACACATAATCTCTTTCTCAACCTTTCGTACTTCCTTCCAGAACAGATTCATATTTCTTGTAGGTGCCCATTCATCCTCCTTCCAAACTGTTCGTTTACCTTTTTTTTCTCCTAAGCATTCAACTTTTTAGCCTTCCATTATTCCACCCAAACATTTTCATACACCTTTCTTTAGAAATCTCATCGATGGTTTAAAGAACATTCAACCATGCATCTTTTTTACTTTTTACATCTTGTATCACCTCCTCATTCCACAATTAACTATTTACATTCTTACTTCCTACTTTAGCACACCCACATACTTTTCCTTGCACTATCAACAAGCGGTTCCTTCATTTGCGTCCAGATTTCCTGTTATTTCCTATTTACAGTCAAATATTTGTTGTGCTCTCACATACTTTTCCTTATAACCCTGTTCATTTAGCTTCCTTCCTTTTTTTCTTCCCTCTCCACCCAATAACTTAATTTTACATAAAGCAACATGATGATATGATATTCCCATCTCCAACCTCCTCACAGATTTAACATTCATCAAAATCTTCAACATCTACTTCTTCACCAACACAAAAATCAATAATATTCTTAACTTCGCCAATATATATATATATATATATATATATATATATATATATATATATATATATATATATATATATATATATATATATATATATTCTTCTCTTTCTTCACCTTCCTCTTTGCCCCAAGATTGGGGGTAAGGTGCTGTACAAGCATCGGAAAAGAAAAGCAGTAGGAGAACATGACAAACGTCGAAAAGAAAGCCCAGCCTTACCGCCCCCTCTGTACCATTAATTAGTGAGAGCTCGTCACAG
>JABUQX010086717.1:52500-57500 GCA_015478945.1 Trachelipus rathkii
TCACTATGGTAAATCGTCAATGTAAGGGTTCATCCCCTGGCCCAGGTGGGCCACAACCATGCCCCCATACAAAACCCCGCCATTCTCTCCTATCATGCACCTTTATTCTCGCCTCTGCCAAACTCACATTTCTCTCCTTCAAACATTCGTTTACTGACTCAATCCACTTTTTCTTCGGTCTCCCAACCGGTCGGTTCCCAACACACTCACCACTATACATCCGCTTAACCAACCGACTATCATTCATCCTTTTCACATGACCAAACCATCTCAACATACTTTCATTTATTCTCTCATTTACCCCTTTCTTACACCACTCTCTAATACGTTCATTCCTCTCTTTATCAATTCTTCTCACCTAACACGCCCTAAGATTGTCCATCTGAACACATTGAACTTTAGATCTATACTTCTTATTCCAGACCATAGTCTCACTACTATACAATAACACAGGTAACAACATACCCTCATCTGAATTCCCTAACACTCAATTTCTCCCTTATATATATATATATATATATATATATATATATATATATATATATATATATATATATATATATATATATATATATATATATATATATATATATATATATATATATATCTTTCTTTCTTTCTTTAGCTACCTCTTTTTCCCAAGACTGGGAGTAAGGTGCGCTACAAGCACCGGAAAAGAAAAGTAGTAGGAGAATATGACAAAAGTCGAAAAGAAAGCCCAGCCTTACCGCCCCCTCTGTACCATTAATTAGTGAGAACTCGTCACAGACAGAAAATCCACCCTAGAGCTTCATGGGACCGCGACGGACCCTCACTATGGCATATCGTCAATGTAGGGTTCATCCCTTGGCCCAGGTGGGCCACAACCATACCCCCTCACAAAACCCCGCCATTCACTCCTATTATGCACCTTCTCGCCTCTGCCAAACTTACATTTCTCTCCTTCAGACATTCGTTTACTGACTCAATCCACTTTCTCTTCGGTCTCCCAGCCGGTCGGTTCCCAACACACTCACCACTATACATCCGCTTAACCAACCGACTATCATTCATCCTTTCCACATGACCAAACCATCTCAACATACTTTCATTTATTCTCTCATTTACCCCTTTCTTCACACCACACCACTCTCTAATACGTTCATTCCTCTCTTTATCAATTCTTCTCACACCTAGCACACCTCTAAGATTGTCCATCTGAACACATTGAACTTTAGATCTATACTTCTTATTCCAGACCATAGTCTCACTACCATACAATAACACAGGTAACAACATACCCTCATGTAAGACCCTAGCACACTCAAGACTTAGTCCCTTTACATTCACCAACGATTTAATTGCACCAGCCACCTTCCTGCCATTCACAACTTTCCTACTACACTCAGCATCGTCCATTCCCTTCTCATCCAACATATACCCTAAATATTTAAACTCAGACACTTGTTCCAGCTGCTCACCATCTAACATAACTTCACACTGAGGACTGTCCTCACTCACAACCATAACCTTACTCTTATCCACGTTTACTTTCAAGCCCCTCCTTTTACACACCCTGCCAAATCTCTCTACCAATCCTCTCAAACTCTCTTCAGATTCGCCACACAGAACCAAATCATCAGCATATAATAGGTAGGGCACCCTCCACTCATCTCCATTCTCCACCATTCTAACACCATTTCCTGCCATCCCAACCTCGAATTCTTTCATAACCCCATCCATATACAAATTGAATAACCAAGGAGACATAACACAACCTTGTCTCACTCCGCTATTAATCCTAAACCAATCACCATTGACACCATTTATTCTTACACACACGCTTCACTATCGTCATACATACTTTTGATTCCATTCAGAAGCCTACCACCAACACCATATATCACTAACACCTGCCATAACGCTTCCCTATTAACTCTATCATACGCCTGTTGCAAATCCATAAAACCTAAATACAATTTATTCTTCTTCTCCCTCATTTTCTCAATCATTTGTTTCAATGTAAAGATTTGATCCACACATCCTCTACCACTCCTAAACGCACCTTGTTCTTCACCAATCAGTCCTTCAGTCACTCGACGCACTCTTTCGACCAAAATACCAGCATATACCTTCCTTCACTCAGTAAACTTATTCCCCTATAATTTCTACAGTTCCCCTTTTCTCCCTTACCCTTATATAAGGGTACTATTACCGCTCTCCTCCAATCCCTTGGAACTATACCCTCTATAAACGCTTTATTACACAACTTCCAAATCCAATCAATCACCATCGCCTCCGTTCTTGATCATTTCACCAGTAATTTCATCTATACCTGCAGATTTACCATTCTTCAACTTTTTCACTCTATATATATATATATATATATATATATATATATATATATATATATATATATATATATATATATATATATATATATATATATATATATATATATATATATATATATATATATATATATATATATATATATATATATATATATATATATATATATATATATATATATATATATATATATATATATATATATATATATATATATGGCCCAACTTGTAATTAACAGTTCATTATAAGGTCAACAGTTCAAAAAAAGGTTGCCCGTTCTTGGTTTAAAGAACGCCATAAACCTAAACATTTGAAAATAAATTTAAATTCAAGAAAAAAATAATATTGCAACAATCACAGATATTCACTAAAACGGGTATCTTAACTTTATGAGCTTAAATTATACCTTGCCAGTAAGCATTTCGATAACAACGCAACCCACGGACCAAATATCTGCTGCCCGTCCATGACCTTCGTTTGATCGGAATATCTCTGGTGCCATGTACGCTGCAATAAAAATATAATTTAAATTCTGGGTTTGTTCTGACAAATCGCATAAAAAATAGGTAACCTAACAATTTTCTTTTATATTTCTCTGTTAGTAGATATATATATGCTACAAAAAGAATATAACAAATAAAGTCATGCATTCAATAATAATTCTTGCATTTTATAACAGAACTTGGCATATCTAACGGAATAATTGCAGATTTACCGTGAGTGCCGACGATTCCGGACAGTTCATTAACTTCAGTTTGAAGACCACGAATTCTAACAGCACACCCAAAATCTCCTAACTTCAATACATTTCCTTCCTTTGCTAAGAATATATTTGCTCCTAATATATATATATATATACTATATATAATATATATATATATAATATATATAATATATATATATATATATATATATATATAATATATATATATATATATATATATATATATATATATATATATATATATATATATATATATATATATAAATAATATACATATATATATATATATATATATATATATATATATAATATATATATATACTATATATATATATATATATAATATATATAATATATATATATATAATATATAGTATCTTATATATATATATATATATATAATATATATTTATTATAAAAAATTATATATATATATATATATATATTATACTATATAATATATTATATATATATATATATATATATATATATATAATACTATATATATATATATATATAATATATTTCTTTCTTTCTCTTTCTTCACCTACCTTATTTTCCCAAGATTGGGAGTAGGAGCGCTACAACATCGGAAAGAAAAAGCTAGAGAGAGTATGACAAAATGTCGAAAACGAAGGCCCCAGACCTTACTCGCCCCCTCTGTACATTAATTATGAAAGCTCGTCAACAGACAGAAAATCCAACCCTAAAGGCTTATAATATATATATATATATATATATATATATATAATATATATATAAATATATATATATATATATATATATAAATATATATATATAATATATATATATATATATATATATATATATATATATATATATATATATATATATATTATATATATATAATATATAATATATATATATATATATATATATATATATATATATATATAAAAAAGTATGATTGCTTTTGTGTTGGTGAAAGAGATGTTGAAGTATGTGTTGGATGTTAAGTCTGTGAGAGGGTTAGGAATGGGATTATCGGATCATTATGTTGTTCTATGTAAAATTAAGTTAGTGGGGGATTGGATGAAGAGGAAGGTCATTAGGAAGGAAGGGGGTAGAATTTAGAGTGAGAAGTTAAGTGAACAAGGTAATAAGGATAAGTATTTAAGAGCACTCGCAAGTAAATCAGTTGAATGTGAACAAGTTAAAACTGAACAAATCTGGGAGCAAATGAAGGAAGTAGTTGCTAGCAGTGCAAAGGAAGTATGTGGATGTGCTAAAGTAGGAAGTAAAAATGTTAACAGTGAGTGGTGGAATGAAGAGGTGATGCAAGCGATTAAAAGTAAAAAAGAAGCGTGGTTGAATGTACTAAAAGAAAGTAATGAAGTTACAAAAGAAAGATGTTTGGGATTATATGAGGAGGAAAAAAGAAATACTAAAAGGTGCATAAGTAGGAGAAAAAATGAGTTAAATGAACAGTTTGGAAGGAGGATGAATGGTGACTTACAAGGGAATAAGATCTTCTGGAAGGAAGCGTGAAAGGTTAAGAATGAGAATAAGGGGAATCTGATTAGAATAATGAATAGGGATGGTGCATTCGTAACTGTGAAATGAATGTGAGGGGAGTGTGGAAGGAACACTTCGAAAATCTGTATAACATTGGCAGTAATGAGGTGATGGTGAATGTGTGTGGGTTTGATGGTGCAAAAAGGAATAGGTATTTTGGGAATGAGGTCATTAGCAAGGAGGAGGTAACGGGAAGAGTAAGAATGAAGAATGGTAATCTGCAGGTATAGATGAAATTACTGGTGAAATGATCAAAAACGGAGGCGAGATGATGATTGATTGAATTGGGAAGTTGTGTAACAAAGCGTTTATGTGGGTATAGTTCCGAGGGAATGGAGGAGAGCAGTAATAGTAAACTTATATAAGGGTAAGGGAGATAAGGGGAATTGTAGGAATTATAGGAGAATTA
>JABUQX010086718.1:0-22500 GCA_015478945.1 Trachelipus rathkii
AGAATAATATATATCCAAAAGATATATTAATCGATATAGATATCGAATATCGATCATCCCTAATTTATAAGAATACAAACCCAAGTATAACAACTTTATTAAAAATAGGATCTGGTTTGGAATATGCCTAAGTTAGAGCTGAAATATATAGTATATGATGGAAGACGTAATAGACTTAATGGTGAAAATACTGAGATTGTTAATCAGAGTAGTGAAGGTATTTTGTATATGATGAATATATGAAAAGGAGATAATTAAAATTTAGTCTGCTAGTCTTCATAATGTCCTTCAGTCTCGACGCATCTTTCGACGAAAATCAGCATATATCTTCCTATCACCTCAATAAACCTAATTCCTATAATTTCTGTTCTCCTTATGTCCTTAACCTTATAAAAGGGTACTATTACTCTCTTCCAATCCCTCAGAACATTACACTCCTTAAACGCTTTATTACACAACTTATAAATCAAATCAATCACCATCTGCTCCGTGTTTGACATTTCACAGTAATTTTATCTATATCAATTTACCATTCTCAACTTTCTCACTCTACCCATTCTCCTCCTTGCTAATAAAAATCCCCAAAATACCTATTTCTTCTTGGCACCATCAAACCACCCATTCACATATCAGCTCTTCATTAGCATATTATGAAGTAGACGTAGATTTGTAGCGTAACGTGATGATACAAATCTCAAAGAATGCTCTGCGTAAAAGGAAGATATGTGAAGTCTATGTGAAAAAGAGTATGATAGAGTATTATAATCGGAATATCTAATGTCAAAGAGATCTTAACTCACAAGATAGCGAGGCGTGATATAGATGATACCAGGTGATATATATATTCATTCACGCTTCGACCACAGGAGGATTTTATATCACGACAGTAGTTTTTAAGTATGAAGGCTGATGAGAGTATCTATTTTAGACGTGATTCGGCTAGATTCTGATGGAGATGTAAATATTTCAAGAGTATATCGAGCGATTTAGTAGTAGAGTGTAATAAATAGAAAATAGGTGGAGTTCCTGCCACGTCATTATATATATTTTGAGAATATATTTGGTGCAGTGATGAGAAGAGCAATGAGTTCGATTGTAGGTTGATGGACATGTATCAGATTACAGGTGAGACAGTTACATTCTTACTTCTACTTTATTACATCCACATACTTTCTTTGCACTGCTAACAACTTCTTTCTTCATTTTATTTATTTTTTATTTCGTTTCAACTTGTTCAATTCAAGTGATTTAACTTGTGAGCGTTCTTACAATTTATTTATTGATACTCCTATAGTTCCTTAGACTTCTACGTCTCAATTTTACACAGAAGCATTTCTTAAGTTATCAGCCTTCCTCTCTATCCAAGTCCCACTAACTTTAATTTACATTGACAACATAATTAATAATTTACCTCACTGATTTAACATCAATCACATACTTAACATCTCGCTTCTTCACCAACCATAATATCAATACTTTCCTTCGATCCATCTTACCTAACTATAATCTAGTAATTCCTGTTATACTCTTGTGTATAAAGAATATTACTTACACACGATACCTCTCACTCAACAAATCATCCCTTCCTACGTCTCATTTTCTCCGACACCTCCAAAACGCCTGTTAAAACCATCCTTTTTTTGTCACCTATCCAACATTCAGGTCCCTCAACACTCCAATTGAAGCTCCTACTCACGCATAAAAATTCATGCAGATTATCCGAAAATAATCGTACTCTTTCTTCAATCGTTTCACCTCAGATGAATGACTCACGACCAGCAACACACTTTGACCTTTTGTCAATAGTCTTAAATTTAACCATTAGAATTAGGATCAAGCACACCCACCATTCTACCCAATCAGCTCTGATACCCACAAGGGTTCATGACATTGGCAACTCTTACTCTCCCTCATCAGATTTCCACAGCAGAACACACATGTGCATCACACACCACTCATTTTCACGTTTCCTTCCATCTTTTTTCAGTCACAGTGAGCAAAGTCAAATTTGCCTTTTCTAAACACATCCATCACTCTTTCACTCTTCTCCTCACTTTAATTCCTCTGAATTCAATGTACCCATTCGTTCATCTTTTCGCGAAAGATAGAACAGGCATTTACGTCGATCAGACGACCTTATCCGAGACCTGCATTAGCATTCCTTAGCAGAGATAAGTGGTGAATGGGACAGCACCAACTACACAGTCCGCTTGATTCGCTCTACCGACAGAGAGAATAACGATGTGAGAATTCTTTCCTTCCAGCCAATAGGGATATGAGATGAATATTCTAAATTTAATAATATTATGTAGCACTAAACATTATATATTATAGTATATATATATAATTATATTAGAAATATTGTTATTAAATATAATAATTTGGATGTATAAATTAATGGGACTATAGAGGTAAGTAGATTATGATAAGTTGATTGTATGAGTAAGTAGGGATAGTACTATATGGTGGTCAAGTCGGAAGCCTACGAAAGTTCACAGACGTTTGGGGAAGTTCCAATCAGAGCCAATTTAGAGTATGGTCAGAAAGTAATTAGGAAAATAGATAGGGAGGCTCCGAATAGTGGTGGAGTACATATAAGATTAACTGCGTTGAAAGGAATGTCACATTGAGTCCTTCTCAATGGAGATGTTCTGAAACCAGAGAGTTCAGAAGAGCAGTGTCTATTGTAAAACGATAGCAAATAGCAAAGCGAGGCAACAATTTGACAGGTTGAGAGAGACTCGAGGAGTGAGAGCAGGAGAGTTTAAAAGATGAAAGTCCTAGGCTACACTTTTTTAAGGAGAGCTGTGTGAGTGAAACCAACCCAGACAAATTTCAGCAACTGGTGGCGTGTGAAGGAAATTCTGAAATTGCCTAAGAACATCCAATCTTTTAGAAGCTTGTTTATAAAGAGAAAAATATGATCTTCTAGGAAAGATCAAGAAAATAATGAAACACCGAGATATTAAGGACACACAAGTTAGAGTTTTGTGATTTCAAAGGTGATGTTATAGTCTGTGGAAGTTTGTCTAAGTTGGAAAGGTTAAGGAACTATATTTTTTGAAGCATTGAACCAACTTTGTTCTAAATGTCCAATTATAATTTAGAAGGTCAGGTTTTGTTCCAAGACGACCTTATATTGGAAGCTAATTAATGTGGGAGTAAAACATCTTTCAAACTGAAAAAGAGAAACGAAGGTGGGTTGTTCGGGATAAAAGGGTGGATAGGTGAATAAGTAATAGCGAGAAGGCCACTAATGAAAAATAAAGAGAAAGAGTGTTGGGATAAGAGAGAACCCTAAGAAACCTCACTGCTTTATAGATTTGAAGGATAATAGGATATGTCTACAACAGCTGCTATAAGAAATCAGAGATAGTTAGTATCCCCAAAAGAGGGAAGTTTACAAATCAAAGCTTTTTGCAGATTTTACGAAATGCTTGCTATAGTTCATAACTCCACACAGTGAAAGATTCACTCCTATTGCTGCTAAAGGAAGAGAATCAAGAATAGAAAAGAAGAGAATGATACTGTCAGAGCATTTCTTATATAAACTAGTACTGACAATCAGAGAGAAAGAGTTAGAAGAATTTAGGGTGGTCCTCCAAATGCTTCATTCCTTGGGCCTGCGAAATCCAGAGAAGAGCAAGTTTAAGCATATTGTAAAATATTTAATTAGGTTGAGAGGGTCCCTTTTTTTGCTACAGGTTCAATGAACCCCCACGTTCCCAGCAGGAATGGAAATAAATGGTTGATTCCCTTTCAAACTTTATCTACAAAGCATATATATATATATATATTAATATAATAATATATATATAATATATATATATATAATATAGTAATAGTATATAATATATATATATATATGATTATAATATATATATATATTATATATATTGATTATTATTATACTAATATTAATATATATAATTATATATATATATATATATATATCTTACTTATGTATTAAAGCTTTTATAGGATTTCAAATTTTGTAGCTTTTGATGTATTCTTTGTAATTTTTTTATTGTTAATCAGGTAATAAAACCCATTAATAAGTTACATCTTACTTAATAATCCTGTATTTATCAACTATAATGTAATTTAAAAAAATCTTGTGACTGAGTGTCAAAGCGTTTTGAGTATATTGCTAGCATTACACAGATTTAAACTGAATACTTAAGTTTAAAATGCATCAAGTTACAAAAATGTATGAAGAAAATATACTTTCCAGAATAGAATATAATAATCAAAATCAGTAAGGCATTATCGCCTCAGAAAGCCAATTCTATGTTTGCAGAAATATTTTAAAATGTTAGAATGTTATTGATGAATGATAATAAGAAAGCCCTTCTTAGATTCATTGAATTTTTGAGAAAAATGGATCAATTCATAATTACCCATGAAATTTTTATAGATTGTTTTTTGTCTTTTTATATTATATATATAGTACTTATATATATATATATATATATGTATATATATATCGTCGACACCTCGAATATTTTATATAATAATATTATATATATATATATATATATATATTTATATATTATTATAATAGTATATATAATATATATATAATATATATATTATAAGAATAGGATTCAATGTCTGGTATTCCTTACATATAGGCAACTTTCTCCTCTCCTCTCTCTCATTCTCATCTATTCTGTTGCATCATCTCTCTCTCTCTCCTTTTTTAATTGTTAAATTATTTATTTTTTTCTCAAGCTTTAAAGAAGATGAAGAAAAAGAGGAAATCTGATAAATAGAGAATAGACTAAAGCTACAGAACATAATGTCTTAGCAATTGGATACTCATCTGGTATGTATGTATTATTATTATTTATTATTATTATTATTATTATTATTATTATTATTATTAGTCAGTATAAATTAGATTATAGATTAGTAGTAGTAGTAATATATTATTGTTCTTATGATTACTCTTCTCAGTGCAGAATAAAAAATTTAAATTTCCGATTACCTTAGACATTGCAAAATTCACCTACGTATAATAGAGGTACCATGAGAAGGGCAAGGGCAATATATGGAGTGGTGATAATATCTAACATGTTGGAGTCAACCACCATTCGAGTCTTTTGTTTGAAATATAAAACTTCTTATTGTCAAAATAATAAACGCGCACACATTCCTTCCTTAGGTCTATTTTTACAGCTAATGGGGTTTACCTATCGATAATATTTTATTAATGTTGTTACTCAAAGTTTTTTTTTTGTATTATTACATTGATAATAGCAATGATATTATTGATATTAGTATCTATTAATTATTGTTATATATATTAATGGCATTATTTGTCATTATTATTTATGTCATTATTAATTTTATTAGTAGTCGTAGTATTCCCTTATGAAGGTCGAGAGAAGTTTTCGTTCAGAACATATTTGTGAAATTCGTCCTTCAATTCTTTTGTTATACTTTGTTTGTTTATTTCCTTTCCATTATTCATTTTTTTTCATTATTATTATTATTATAATTATTATTATTATAATTATTAATATGGAAAACGGATTAATGACTAGTCGCGGCTGGTTAGACGGATCGTATAGTGGGCGATGTGTTGGGAACTCAAGAGGCTGGGAGACCGAGAAAAAGTGGATTGAGTCAGTAACGAATGTTTGAAGGAGAAGAAATGTGAGTTTGGTAGAGGCGAGAAGAAAGGTGTATACAGGAGGTGAATGGCGGGGATTGTGAAGGGGGTATGGTTGTGCCCACCTGGGCCATGGATGAACCTTACATGACGATTAACCATAGTAGATGTCCATCGGTGTCCCATGAGCTTTTAGGGTAGATTTTTATGACTGCGATGAGTTTCATATTATGGTAAGACTGAGGCGGGTGGTAAGGCTGGGGCTTTCTTTTAGACTTGGTCTGATGGTTCTTCTACTGCTTTTCTCTTGTCCGATGCTCGCACGTAACACCTTACTCCATTATTGTGAAATATAAGAAGGATCTAGAAGAAAGTAATAGTTATTTTTATATTATTATTATTAATTGTTTTATTATCTAATTTATTATTATTATTTATTATTATTATTAGTTATTATTATTATTATTAAGTTTCTGATTCTAATATACATCTGAAATTAATGCATAGAAAACTTAGGAAAAAGTTTTTTCTCGTGCGCCACCTTCCAATACAAACTCCATGGCGCTCTTTTGGGTTCTTTTCCTGTTCCCTCCCTCTACCAGGTGGGTTTGAGTACAGGCCAAAAAGCAGCTATTCTCGTCTTTCTCCGAGCGGCCCATTATTGAGACACGTCCCTTGGCTAACCACTAAGGAGGCTGCCTAGGGGGTGGGGTTTTGGGAGGGAGGTTTGAGGGTAGGCGCCTTTGCACTCCCAGGTTATATAATCATCATTTGTGTTTATTTATTTTGGAGCTGATGCAAAAGGGAAAAAAATTATGGGGAAAAATAAAAAGAATAAAGCCTTAAAGAAAGGTGAAATTCAACATCAGTCGGACGCCCACCCTGAAACCTTCCTGCCTTCCCTTCGGCCAGAGAAAAATAGTTGATTTAAAGCTCTTATAGACGAGATGGTTCACGTTCCTCAAGATCGTTCCTAAAACCATCCTTTACCCCCATTAGTTTTTCTAAGACTCCTGTCATTGTTCAAGGTGGTGGGAGGGGGCGTCAGTTTCTATACAACCTACGTTACCTCCCGCCTCCTCTCCGGGTTTCCCTGGTTTTGTATACATATCCTCAGTGCTTCTACTTAAGTTCATCGACATCACGAAGCCATCTTGTTCTCAGCTACACTCTCGATTCCGCTTTAAGCACAAGCGACACTACTGTGCCTCTAATGAGGAATTGCTCCATCCTTGCCTCTGCCGCCTCTAGGTCTCAAAATCAATTAGTGACTTCTATATCATCAAACTTATTTTCTCAACACCTGATGATATTTGTAACACGCCTAAAGGTTTGATTTATGATCCGGAGATTCATGCGAATGCAACAGACGATATTCCCTTTCACTTTAAGAAAGGCCACATTATGGTTACCGTTGTTTATCAATACCCTCCTCAAAAGCATTCTCCGGCTGAGTTGAATCCTCATCTCCATCATTCAGCATACCAACCATTTCCTCTATCTAAAGTTAAAATTGCCATGCATTTACTCCCCCCCCTTCCAGTTTAACTTTCCCTTTAATTTTCCTACCATGGTCCGCACGACCAATCTGTTATGGTGTGAGTTTTGTTAATATTCAGGCCCCACTCAAAAATGCACGAAATTCTGTTTCCAATCCTAAGTCTGCCTCCCTAGAACTACATTTGGACTCTACTCTGATAATCTCCTAAAACACAAATCGTCTGTAAACCTTATTGGGAATTCCTCTCTTTCCTCGAAATGTATCCGTCGATCCGTGCACTCTCTGGGGGCAGAGGGAATTAGCAGTCCTAATGCTCTGCACAGCCATAATCAAGTGACTCTGAGATTTCACTGGACTCTCCTGTTAATTTAATGTATGAGTCGGCATCTTCTGGAGTTCCCTTCGGACGGATTTGAACCTATCCTTCGGGGAGATTGGTGGTCAGTTGGAGATCACATGTCGATGAAGAGCACAGTTGTGACCCTCGGATAAAGCTCCTAAGCTTCCGAGAACGGACTCCTATGGTCCACTCTCTCTTTATTTAATCCCTCATCTATTTCACATTCAATTATCCATCTATTTGCTCCATCTTAGCCAGTGATAGCGCCTGCGTCATTTAGCTACCCCAGTTCGGACCATCCTACACAAATACTGGACCAGACCATTTCCACCCATGCTGTGGGAGATGTCCTTCCCTCAGGAGGAAGCTAACAAAATAAAAAATAAAATTTTTATATGTACAATCTAAAAGGTGAAGTAAACTATAATATAAGGAGATAACAATTTGAAAGAATGCTAAATTGTTTTTTTGACTGACCACAAAACGAATTTAAATCTAAGAGAAAGAGTAAAAGTTTTGTAGGTTTAATTGTCTGCTTGGATCAAAATACCTTTGCAATTTTTTTTGTCTTAGTTACAAAAGAGAAGAAGAAGAGGAAATTTGACCAAAAGGAATTCGAACCAGAAGTAGAACATGATCCTCCTGTTGAAAATGGTAAGTTTTTAATATTTTTATTTTATACAGACCATTACTTCAGAACTTTTCTTAGAAGAGCTTAGTATGAAATTGTTAATAAGATAATTTTTTTAATTCATCAGTCTAGTGTAAATGAGGTACAGTATTTCTCTTAGATAAAGTTGTAGCATTGTGTATCAAGTAAAATTTATAAGTTGTCAAGATTAGAATAATGTAAGTAAGAGCAATGGAGAAAGCATGATTCAGTTGTGAAAAACTAAAAGATAACACCCTTTACATAAATAAAGCTGAATAGGGTGTTAAAAAATAACTAATATATATATATATATATATATTATATATTGATATATATATATATATATATATATATATTATATATATATATGTAATATATATATATATATATTATTAACTATATATATATATATTATATATTTCTTCTTCATCTTCCTCTTTTTCCACAAGACTTAAGGGGCGTTACATGCATCGGAAAAGAAAAAGGCAGTAAGAATATAAGTACAAAAGTCGAAAAAAGTCCGCAGCTTAAACCGCCCCCTCCAACCATTTATATATGAAGACTGTTGCAGACAGAAAATTCACTAAGCTTCGGGACCAGCGACGGACTATATGGTAATTACGATCAAAGTGAGGGTTCTCCTTGGCGGTGGGCCCAACATACCCCTCACATAAATCGCTATTCACCTCCTATTATGCACCTTTATTCTCGCCTCTACCAAACATCATTTTCATCTCCTTCAGACATTCGTTATTAACTGAACTCAATCCATTTTTTTCAGGTCTCAGCCGATCGTTCCAATCACACTCGACACTTATATAACTCCGCCTTAACCAACCGACTATCATTCATGTTTTTTCCAACCAAACCATCTCAACATACTTTCATTTATCTCGTTTAATTTACGCCCTTCTTCATACAACACAACTTCGTATACTTTTATTCCTCATTTTATCAATTATTCTCAACCCTAGCATGCCCTAAGATTTGATCCATCTGAACCGACTTGAACTTTAGATCTTAACTACTTATTTCAAGACCGATAGTTCCACTACTATACAATAAGACGGTAACACATACCTCTCATGTCAAACACTAAGCGCACTCTACAGACTTAATCCTTTACATTCAACAACGATTAAATTGCACCAAAGTCACCTTCCTGCCATACAGAACTTTCCTACTACACTCTGCATCAATCCGTTCTTCTATCCACATATCCCTAAATATTTAACACCGACACTTGTTGGCAGCTGCTCACCATCTAACATAACTTCAGAACGAGGACTGCCTAACTCAACATAACCTTACTTTTCTACGTTTACTTTCAAACCCTCCTTTTACCACGCTGGCCAAACTCTTACAATCCTCTCAATTTCTTTCGGATTCGCATCACAAAGCCAAATATCCGCATATAATAGGTAGGTAACCTCCACTATACCTCCCATTCTCAGCATTCTAATCACGCTATTTCCTGCCACCCCATTCTAATTTTTCATAACCCTCATATAGCAAATTGAATAACAAGGAGACATAAACATCCCTGCCTCACTACGTTATTAATACTAAACCAATCATGATTTGACACCTATTTATTCTTAACGCGCTCATATCGTCATACTACTTTGATTCCTTCCGACGACTACACAACACCATATAACTAACCCCTTGCCATACGAGCTCCAATTAACGCTATCGATACGCCTGTGGAATACATATAAATCTAAATACAATTTTTTCTTTTATCCCTCATTTTCCCCTTTTCATTGTTTCAAATGTAAGATTTGATCCACACATCTGTTACCACTCAACGCACCTTTTTCTTCCCAATCAGTCCTTCAGTCACTCGCCGCACTCTTTTGACGATAATAATACTTGCTCATATTCTCGGTACAACACTCAATAAACTAATTCCCCTATATTTCTACAGGTTCTCCTTATCTCCCTTATATAAGCCTACCTTACTGCTCTCCTCCAACAGCCATCAGAACAATACTCCATAAACGCTTTATTACACAATTCCAAATCCATTTCAATCACCATCTCGCCTCATTCTTGATCATTTCACCAGCTATGTTTCATCTATTGAGTCAAGATTTTACATTCTCTTCCAACTTTCTCACTCACCCATACCTCCTCCTTGCTAATACCATCATCCCAAAATACCTATTCTTCTTGCACCATCAAGCAATCCAGCACACATTCACTATCACCATTTCATTACTGCCAATATTCAATAACCAGATTTTCGAAGTGTTCTTTCCACGCTCCCCTCACATGCCATTTCATCATTCCCAAAAGCAACCATACCTATTCAATAGTTCTAAGTGAGCCACCCTTACTTTCTCATCTCACATTGCGCGCTTCTTCAAGAAGAGCTTCCTATTCCTTGTAAGCCCCCATTCATCATCCTCTTCAAACTGTTCATTAACTCTTGTTTTCTTCTTCTTATGAACTATTAGTCCTTCTTTTTTCCTCTAAATTATGAAAGAAATCTTTCTTTTGAAACTAATTTCTTTCAGTACATTCAACCAAGCCTCATACTTACTTTTACTGCTTGCATCAATCTTCATTCCACCACTCACGTGTTAACATTCTTACTTGCTACTTTAGAACATCCCACATATTACTTTTGCACTGCTAACAATTGCTTTCTTCATTTGATCCCAGCTTTGTTCAGTCAACTTGTTCACATTTCACTGATTTACTTGGAAGCGCCTTACATACTTATATGTAGTTACCTTGTCACTAACTTTACTCTTCAATTTTTAACCACTTCCTTTCAGTATCACCTTCTCTCTATCCAATCCCACACTAACTTAATTTTACATTGACAACATAATGATCCGATATCCACATCTTCAGTGATTTAACATACAACACATTACTTCACATCTCCTTCTTCACCAACCTACAAAATCAATCATACTTTTCACTTGATACCATCTCTACCTAACGAACCTTCATATATTTGATACTGCTTGGGTGATATTGAAGCAATGACTACTTACACATATACCTATCACCTCACAGAAATCAATCACCTCCTAAACATTCTTATTTTCTCCCGACACCAAAACGACCTGTTATACCATCCTTTTTTGATCACTATCCAGACATTCATGTCCATACACTCACCGCATCTGAAGTCCTATTCACGGCATCCAAAATATCATTCAATTATCCAAAATTGTACTCTCTTCAACGTTTTCCTCAGATGGCCATATGCTTAAACCACACATACTTTGACCTTTTCAAACTTATTTAACCATTAGAATTTCTAGGAATCACACACAAAGTCTACCATAGGCTACCATAAGTCACTCATTAAGGGTTTTACTACTCCTTACTCTCCCCCTCTCATTCCTTTCCACACCAGCACACACAATTTCACCCAAAACTCATTTTCACCGTTTCCTTTCATTTTGTTTGTCACAGCAAGCAAGTCAAATGTTGCCCTTTCTAAACACATCCTTCACTTCTCCTCTTCTCTAAATTTATTCCTCTGACATTCCATGTACGATACGATTCAATACATTTTCGCCAAGAAAGATAGAAGGCCGTTAACGGCGATCACGACCTTCTCCGAGGCCTGAATTAGCATATTCCTAGCAAGAGATAAAGTGGTAATGGGCAGCCAACACAACTACCACAGTCCTTAGTAGCCTTCTACGACCGCAGGACATACGATGTGAGAATTCTTTCTCCCCAAAACACATAGGGATAGTGAGTAGTATATATAGGTATATATACTATATATTATATATATATATAATATATATATATACTCTATATATTATATATATTATATTCATATTATATATATATATTATATATATATATAGTATATTATATATATCTATATATAATATTAATATATATATGGTGGTAAAGTCCGGAGCCTACCAAGTATCCACCAAAGCTTTGGGGAAGTTCCCAAGATCGAAATTTAGAGTATGTCAGAAAAAGTAATCTAGGAAGAATAGATAGAGAGCGCTCCAGACTTTAGTGGTGGAGTACATATAAGATTAACTGTGTAGAAGGGAGTGTCCCACGAGTCCTCCTCAATGAAGAGATATGTGACTCTTGAGTTCAGAAGAAGCATTGTCCATTGTAATAGCGATAGAATAGAGTGAGGCAACAATTTGACAGGTTGAGAGAGTGAGTGAGAGCAGGTGAGTTTAAAAGATGAAAGTCCAAGACTTCACCTTTTTAAGGAGAGCTGTGTGAGTGAAACCACCCCAGACAAAGTGCAAGCAACTGGGAGGGTGTGATAAAATTTGAAAGGCTGGTCAGAACATCCAACCTTTTAGAAGCTTGTTTATAAAGAGAAGTAATGTGATCCTTCTAATTAAGATCACAAGAAAAAGAAACACCAAGAATATTAAGGAGACATAGGTTAGAGTTTTGTGATTTAAAAGGTGATGTTATAGTTGTGTGGAAGTTTGTCTAGTTGGAAGGTTAAGGAACTAAATTTTTGAGGCATTGGAAACAACTTTGTTCTAAATGTCCCAATTATAAATTTAAGAAAGGTCAGGTTAGTTGTTCCAAGACTGCCCTTCTATCGGAAGCTGATTAATGTTTCAAACTGATATAGAGTAATGAAGGTGGATTGATCGACATAGGAGTGTGGATAGGTGAATAAGTAATAGTAAGAAAGCCATTAATGAAAAGTAAAGAGAAAGAGAGTTGGGATAGGAGAGAACCCTAAGAAACCTCACTGTTTATAGATTTGAAGGATGAATAGGATTTGTCTACAACAGCTGCTATAGAACAATCAAAGAGAGAGAGAAAGAGAGAGAGAGAGAGAGAAAGAGAGAGAGAGAGAGAGAGAGAGAGAGAGAGAGAGAGTTTAGAAACCAAAGCTTTTTGCCAGACTCTACCAAATGCTTTCAATATATCTTAACTCACAGCTGAAAGATTTCACTCTATTGCTGCTGAAAGGCAGAGGATCAAATCCACGAAAGAGAGAATGATCAACAGTAGAGCATTTTTTCTTATAATAACAATAACTGACAATAATAAAAGATTTAGAAGAATTTTTAGGTTCTTCCACATCTTCCTCTTAAGGATAGATTTGAAGCAGCGAAGCAGCAAGTTTGTTAAGCCATATTGTAAAAAGTTTTAATTAAGGGTTGAGAGGGATCCCCATTTTTGCTACAGGTTAAGTGAACCCAACTTCCGTGTAAGCGAACGGTAAATTAAAGCATCAATATTTTATCAAGCAATATATATATATATATATTACGGTATATATACTATATATATATATATATTATATATATATATATAATATATATAATATATTATATATATTCCGTCATTGGCCCGTCTGACCTGGTCCACCCTCTGACCACTTATATATATATATATATATATATATATATATTATAATATATATATATATATATAATATATTATATATATATATATATATATATATCATTATGAAAGTTTTAAATGATTCATTGATCATTATGAATTTCAGATATTTCTTAGCTTTTGATGTATTCTTTGTAATTTTTTATTGTTACAGTATAAACACACACATTAATAAGTTACATCCTACTTAATATTCTGATATTACAAACATATAATGTAAATAAATTAAAATTTTGTTAACTATGTCATAATGCTGTCAGGATATTGCTTGCATTACACAAATATAGACGTGAATATTAAGTTTAAATCACTAAATTGCAAAAATGTATGAAGAGAATATACTTTCCAGAAATAGGATATAATAATAAAATCACTAAGGCATTATCGCCTCAGAAAGCCAAATTCTATGTTTAGCAAAATATTTTAAAATGTAGAATGTTATTGATGATGATAATTAAGAAAGCCCTGCTGTAGATTCATTGAATTTTGGGGAAAATGGATCAATGCCATAAATTGCAATGAAATTCTATAGATTTTTTTTTCTTTTTTTAAATATAAAAATAGGTGTTTTTTCATGTTGCATCACTATATATAGGCAAATATTCTCTCTCTCTCTCTCTCTTTTTTTTAATTGTTAATTATTTAATTTTTTTCAAGCTTTAAAGAAGATGAAGAAAAAGAGGAAATCTGATAAAAGAGATTCAGAACTAAAGCTAGAACCAGAACCTGTACCCGTAGAACCTTCAGAAAATGGTATGATTATTAATATTATTATTATTATTATTATTATTATTATTATTATTATTATTATTATTATTAGCATTATTATTATTATTATTAGTAGTAGTAGTAGTAGTAGTAGTAGTAGTAGTAGTAATTATTATTGTGTTTTTAGAACAATCTCCAAGTAAAAATTTCCTTACCCTAGACATTACAAAATTCACCCTAACAAAACCTCGAAGGGCAAGGGCATATATGAGTGGTATAATCTCCCTAACAATGTTCAGGAGTCACCCACCCACGAGTCTTTTTGTTGAAATATCAAAAACTTCTTATTGTCAAAATACTAACTCGCACATTCCTGCCTTCCTTAGGTCATATTTTTACAACTAATGGTGATTACCTATCGATAAATATTATTTTTAATGTTGTTACTATAGTTTTTTGTATTATTAACATTGATAATAGTAATCATTTATTTTTATTAGTTTCATTATTATTATATATTAATGGAAATATTATAGTCATTATTATTTTATTAGTAGTAGTAGTAGTATTATCCCCTTATGAATGTGGATTCGTTGTTGTCAAGAGAGGTATCAGACGCTTTATATCTGTGAAATTCAAATAGTGCCTTGCATTTGCTTTTTCCTCTCTATTTATTATTATTATTTTCTATTAGTTATTATTTTATAATTATTATTATTATTTCCGACACATGATATTTTTCATTATAGTCTTTTTCTTTATTAGTATTATTGTTTTTCTTATAATCATTGTTTTTGTGTTTGTCTTCTCCCCAAGTTTTCCCCTCCTTCCAATACATACTCCATGCCTCTCTTTTGGGTTCCATCCCTGCTCCTTCCCTTTACCTTTACATGGTAGCTATTGAGCTGTGGTGCCTGTGCGGACCTTTAATCCATCTTTCCCTCCTTTCCCTGTAGGTTGGAGTACATGCAAAAAAACAGTTATTCTCTTCTTTCTCCGGGCAGCCCATCATTGAGACCCAAACCTTGGCTTACCACAGAGGAGGCTGCCTAGAGGGTGGGGTTTTGTTGAGGGAGGTTTGAGAGGGGGCACTGTTACACTCCCAGGTTATATAATCATCATTTGTATTTATTTATTGTGGAGCTGATGTAAAAGGAAAAAAAAATTATGGGAAAAAATAAAAAGAATAATTCCTTAAAGAAAGGCGAGATTCAACATCAGTCGGACGTCCTCCCAGACACCTTGCTGCCTTCCCTTCGTCCGGAGAAAAATAGTGGATTTAAATTCCTTATAGACGAGATGGTTCACGTTCCTCAAGATCGTCCCTACAACCATCCTTTACCCCATTAGTTTTTCCAAATCTCCCGTTATTGTTCAAGATGGAGGGGGCGCCAGTTTCTTTACAACTTTAGTTACCTCCCCCCTTCCATCAAGTGACTCAGATGTCTCCACTTTCACGGGGACTCGCAGTTCGACCTTATAATAAATTGCCTCATTCTGGGATCCCCTCCGGGTTTCCCTGGTTTTTATACATATCCTCAGTACTTCTACTTAAGTTCATGGACATGAAGCCAATTTGTTTTCCGTTACACACTCGATTCCGCTTTACCCACAAGCGACACTACTGTGAGTGACTCTGATGAGGAATTGCTCCATCCTTGCCTGTGCCTCCTCTAGGTCTCAAAGCCAATTAGTGACTTCGATATCATCAAACTTATTATCTCAACACCTGATGATATTTGTAACACGTCTAAAGGTGTGATATATGATCTGGATATTCATGCGGATGCATCAGACGATATTCCCTCTCACTTTAAGAAATGCCACATTCTGGTTACCGGTGTTTATCAATTTGTTCCTCACATGCATTCTCCGACAGATGTGAATCCTCATCTCCTCCATCATTCAGCTTAAATACCATTTCCTCCATCTAAAGTTAAAATTGCCATGCATTTCACCCCCACAGTTTAACTTTCCCTTTAATTCTCCTACGATGGTTCGAACGACCAGTTTGTCAGTTACGTTGCGAGTTTTGTTGATATTCAGGCCTCACCCAATAATGCACGAAAATATGTTTCCTCTCCTAAGACTTCCACCCTAGGACACTACCTTTGGATTCTAATCTTCCTCGCAAAATGTCTCGTAATCGCATTACGCATGTTTCCCCTTGGACATTATTGGAGCAATCACGGAATGGTTCCCGCTGGTTTCCTATTCTCACTTCCTATTCCCACTTCTCCCCCTCCTCAAAATTGATATTTTTTTAAGTCTAGAGCTGATAATCTCCTAAAACACAAGTCTGCTACAAACCTTACTGGGAATTGCTCTCTTTCCTTGAAATGTGCCCGTCGATCCGTGCACTCTCTGGGGCAAAAGGAATTAGCAATCCTAATGCTCTGCACAGCATATTCAAGTGACTCTGAGATTTCATTGGACTCTCCTGTCAATATGACGTATGAGTCGGCATCTTCTGGAGTTCACCTCGGATGGATTTGAACCTATCCTTCGAGGAGACTGGTGGTCAGTTGGAGATCACACGTCGATGAAGAGCACAGTTGTGACCCTCGGATAAAGCCCCCAAGCTTCCGAGAACGGACTCCTAAGGTCCACTCTCTCTTTCTTTAATCTCTCATCTTCACATTCAATTGTCCATCCATTTGCTCCATCTCAGCTAGTGCTAGAGCCTTCGTCATTTAGTGACCAAAGTTCGGACCATCTTACAAAAATACTCAACCAAACCATTTCCACCCATGCTGTGGAAGATTTCCTTCCCTCTGGTGGTAGCTGACAAAATAAAAATAAAAAATTTTATAAGTATAATCTAAAGGCTGAGGTAAACTATGATAGAACGAGATAACAATTTGAAGGATTGCTATTTTTTTTTAACTGACCACAAAACGAAGTTAAATGTAAAGGAAAGAGTTAAAGTCTTGCAGTTTTAATTGTCTGCTTGGATCAAAATACCTTTGTAATTTTTTTTGTCTTAGTTACAAAAGAGAAGAAGAAGAGGAAATTTGACCAAAAGGAATTCGAACCAGAAGTAGAACTTGATCCTCCTGTTGAAAATGGTAAGTTTTTTAATATTTTTATTTTATACAGACCATTACTTCAGAACTTTTCTTAGAAGAGCTTAGTATGAAATTGTTAATAAGATAATTTTTTTAATTCATCGGTTTTATGTAAATGAGCTATAGTATTTCTCTTAGATAAAGTTGTTGTAGCATTTTATCTCGAGTGAAATTTATAAGTTGTCAAGATTTGGATAATGTAAGTAAGAGCAATTTCATAAGTAATTTATAGATGAAAATAAAGAAATAATATTTAAAAGTTATTAAGAAGTAAATTAAATTATACAAAATTAAATAAAAAAAAGAGATGAAGAGTAATATTAAAAGAAGGAAGGTATGTGACATTTCAAAGGAAAAAAAAAAAATGAATTACAAAATTAATAAACATCAAAATTCTGCAACAAAGAATAGAAAAATATACAACAGACTTTTTGCATCATCAAATATAAATAAAAAGGTAATTTACTTTAAATATATATAATATATATATATATATAATATATATATATATATATATATATATATATATATATATATATATATATATATATATTATATATATATATATATTATATATATATATATATTTATATATATATATATATATATATATAAAACTAAATTTTCTTTGTGCAAAGTGTAAGTGAAAATCGAGAGTCTGTTCATTTTGAAATTTGACAAAAGGAAAATAAAAAACTTTAAAAGAACTTTTATTCAGGTTGTTATCGTTTCTTTCCATTAAAAATAATCTTCCTCAATTGTTTTTCATTGAAAGCCTTACTAATTAAAGACCTGAAAGTAGTTCAAACTTAAACATCTCATAAATTAATTATCATTTGTCTTATATGTGTACATTTGGCTTGTATAATTTGCTATAGAAATCGAACTTGTAGAAATTTCAGATAATTCTTAGTTTTCTTAAACTCTCAGGTTTTTTGAGTGACCAATTTCGATAAATAGCAACTTTAAATTAAAGAAATAGTAAGTAAAAGTGATGATTTAATAAAAAATCTTGACTAGTGTCAAACTTGGCGAGGATATTGTTAGCATTACACAGACATAGACTGAATATTAAGTTTAAATCACCAAGTTACAAAAATGTATGAAGAGAATATACTTTCCAGAAATAGGATATAATAATAAAATCACTAAGGCATTATCGCCTCAGAAAGCCAAATTCTATGTTTAGCAAAATATTTTAAAATGTAGAATGTTATTGATGATGAAAATTAAGAAAGCTATGGTGTAGATTCATTGAATTTTTGGGAAAATGGATCAATGTCATAAATTTCCATGAAATTTTACAGATTTTTTTGTCTTTTTCTTAAATAAAAAAATAGGTGTTTTTTCATGTTTGTTCATTATTTAATTTTATTTTCTAGCTTTAAAGAAGATAAAGAAAAAGAGGAAATCTGATAAAGGAGATTCAGAACTAAAGCTAGAACCAGAACCTGTACCCGTAGAACCATCAGAAAATGGTATTATTATTATTATTATTATTATTATTATTATTATTATTATTATTATTATTATTATTATTATTATTATTATTATTATTATTATTATTATTATTATTAATTATGACGAAAAATAATAATAATAAAAAAAATAATAAGAATAATGATTATTATTATTATTATTATTATTATTATTATTATTATTATTATTATTATTATTATTATTATTATTATTATTTTTAATGCATTATTATTGGTGTTATTGTATTCTAAAAGCCATCTCCATAGCAAAAATTTCCTTAGCCTAGACAGGGCAAAATTCACCATAACAAAATCTTGACGGACTATCTCTTACAAGGGCATAGATGAGTGGTATAATCTCCCTAACAATGTTCAGGAGCCAATAGCCATCCACCCACAAGTTTTTTTGTAATAATATTAAAAACTTCTTATTGTTAAAATACTAACTCGCACATTCCTACCATCCTTAGGTCTTATTTTTACAACTAATGGTGATTACCTATCGATAAATATTATTATTAATGTTGTTACTATAATTTGATGTATTATTAACATTGATAATAGTAATGATTTATTGGTTTCAGTTCAATTATTATCATATATCAATGGTATTATTATAGTCATTATTACTTTGTTATTATTAGTAGTAGTAGTATTATCCCCCTTATGAATGTGGATTCGTTGTTGTCAAGAGAGGTATCAGACACTTTATATCTGTGAAATCCAAATCGTTCTTCGATTCTTTTTGTTATATTTTGTTTGTTTATTCCTTTCCATTATTATTATTATTATGATTATTATTATTATTATTATTATTATTATTATTATTATTATTATTATTATTATTATTATTATTATTATTATTATTACTATTATTTTATTCGGCTGAGCTGTGGTTCCTGTGCGGACCTTTAGTCCATCTTGTCCTCCTTTCCCTGTGGGTTTGAGTACAGACCAAAAACCACTTATTCTCGTTCTTCTCCTGGCAGCCCATTATTGAGACCCAAACCTTGGCTAACCACTGAGGAGGCTGTCTTGGGGGTGAGGTTTTAGGGGGGGGGCCTGTTAGAGTCCAATGTTATATAATCATCATTTGTGTTTATTGTGGAGCTGATGTAAAAGGAAAAAAAATATATGGGAAAAAATAAAAAGAATAAAGGCTTAAAGAAAGGAGAAATTCAACATCAGTCGGACGCCCACCCTAGCACCTTCCTGCCTTCCCGTCAACTAGAGAATATTAGTTGATTTGAAGCCCTTATAGACGAGATGGTCCACGTTCCTCAGCATCGTCCCTAGAACCATCCTTTACCCCCCCCCCTTAGTTTTTCTAAGACTCCCATTAATGTTCAAGATGGGGTGGGCGTTAGTTTCTATAGAACCTACGTTACATCCTTCCTCTCATCAAGTGACTCAGGTGTCTCCACCTTCACGGGGACCTCATAATAATAAATTGCCTCATTCTGATACTCCCTCCGGGTGTCCCTGGTTTCTATACATATCCTCAGTACTTCTACTTAATTTCATCGACATCACGAAGCCATCTTGTTCTCAGTTAAACACTTGATTCAGTTTTACGCACAAACGACAATACTGTGACTCTGATGAGGAATTGCTCCATCCTTGCCTGTGTCGCCTCTAGATCTCAAAGTCAATTAGTGACTTCGATATCATCAAACTTATTATCTCAACACCTGATGATATTTAAAACACATCTAGAGGTGTGATATATGATTCGGAGATTCGTACGGACTCAACAGACGATATTCCCTCTCACTTTAAGAAATGCTACATTCCGGTTACTGATGCTTATCAATTCCCTCCTCACAAGGATCCTCCGACAGAGGTGAATCCTCATCTCCTCCATCATTCAGTGTACCTACCATTTCCTCCACCTAAAGTTAAAATTGCCATGCATTTCTCTCTCACAGTTCAGTTTAACTTTCCCTTTAATTCTCCTACGATGGTCCGCACGACCAGTTTGTTAGTTACGGTTTGAGTTTTGTTGATATTCAGGCCGCACCCAATAATGCACGAAATTCTGTTTCCTCTCCTGCAATTGCCTCCCTAATGTCTTGTAATCGTTCTGTGCCTGTTTCCCCTGGGACATCATTGGAGCAATCACGGAATGGTTCTCGTTGTTTTTCCCAGTCATGTCACTTCTCCCGCCCCCTCAACATTCCTATTCTTTTAAGTTTGGGGCTGATTATCTTCTAAAACACAAGTCGTCTTCTAACCTTACTGGGAATTTCTCTCCTTCCTCGACATGTGCCCGTCGATCCGTGCACTCTCTGTGGGCAGAAGGAATTAGCAGTCCTAATGCTCTGCATAGCCATATTCAAGTAACACCAACCCTTGCCACCCCACCTCTTAATACTTTCATAACCCCTTCCATTTACAAATTGAATAACCAATGAGACGTAACACATCCCTGTCTCACTCCGCTTTTAATATTAAACCAATCACTTTTTGAGACGGCATCTAATTCTTTCAAACACCAGCTTCACTATCATTTCATTAACAGTAATTTTTATTGCATTCAGATAGCCTACCAACAACACCATATATTACTAAATACTACCTGCCATAGAGCTTCCTTGTTAATCCTGTCATACGTCTTTTGCAAATCCATAAAAACTAAATGCAATTTATTCTTCTCCCACATTTTCTTAATCATTTGTTTCAATGTAAAAATTTGATCCACAAACATCCTTTACCACTCCTAAATGCACTTGTTCTTCACCATCAGTTCTTCAGTCACTCTGAAGCACTCTTGGTCGACCAAATTACCAGCATGAGATATCTTCCCCACAACACATCAATAAACTATTCCCCGTATAATTCCTACAGTTCCCCCTGATCTCCCTTACCCTTATATAAGGGCACTATTACCCCTCTCCTCCAATCCTCCTTACATAAACGCTTTATTATACAACTTCCAAATCCAATCAATCACCATCTTGCCTCTCGTTTCTTGACCATTTCACCAATAATTTGATCTATACCTGCAGATTTACCATTCTTCAACTTTCACACTCTACCCATTACCTCATCCTTACTAATGACCTCATCCCCAAAATACTAATCCTTCTTGCACCATCAAACCCACACATAGTCCAATCACTATCACCTCTTATCACTGCCTATGTTATACAGATTTTCGAAGTGTTCCTTCCACATTTCCCCTCACATCCATTTCAACAGGTACATCAGTCAGCATCTGCCGAGAAATCATCTATAACCCTGATCACCACTGACAGACACCAATCATCATTACACTAGCAAGTAACTTTAAATAGCTCCATCATCCTCCTAAATAAAGCACGTAAAATTCTCGGTATAACTTTTGACACCCACTTTACCTTTACACCTCAACATCCCAAAGTTGCATTAACACACGCATATAGAAAACTAAATATCCTACGAACTTTTAATCTCGGCACAATTTTCAGCTCAATGAGACGCATCCACAGCTGGGGCGTGCCGGGGGAACAAGACTTCACCCCAAAATAACCAAAAACCAAAATTCTCAAGAACTACAATTAACTATTGATCAACAGTTTGGCACCCTCTAATATCATCAACTAACAGAATCAAATTACAAAAGATCAAAAATACTTAGCTTAGAACTATCATAGGCTGCCTGAAAACTACTCCAATTCAACATCTACACAAAGTAACAAAAATTCTCCCGATTCAGGATCACCTGGACATGATAGGAACGCAATTCTATGTCAGGGCTCTCGGCCCGACCCAT
>JABUQX010086719.1:0-17500 GCA_015478945.1 Trachelipus rathkii
CGGTATGTACTTCGTTCGGTTGGATGGTGTTTAACCGTTTTCCGCATTTATCATTGAGAAACGCTTTTTCAGCGTTTTTCGTGCGCCTTCAATATATATATATATATATATATATAACCATAGCCAGCCTTCAGCAATATATATATATATAACACTATATATATATATCTTGCCTTATATATATATCAGTATATAACCATCGCTGCTGTATGCTTATATATATATATATATATATATATATAAATAACTGTATAGTAATATATATATATATATGTATATATATGTAATAGTAACTTAACAAAATAAACCACATTTTAACATATAATATAATAATAACTAATATGTATGTATATATATAATAATAATATATATATCTATATATATATATATATATAACTTAATAACAACATACATATATATATATATATATCGAAGATTAGACACCGCTCATTTAAAGGGTGATCCGCTAGCGCGCCTCGCACCTCGAGGACACGTAGTCCGCTGGCGTATCACGCGCTATTCAGAGACCATCAAGGCCTCCGCTATCGCAGGATCCTCGATCCGTCTCCCTAATAATGTACGACTGCAAAAAAAGATTTTAATATTAAATACTAAATAGTATATATCCTTACAAAATTTATTTACAATATTATATGAAAAAATTGAATGAATATTTACAAAATCTTAGGATTTCCTCTTTCTCCTCAATGTCTTCTTCAAGGACAAAGAGATCCATATTACCTTTCAAAAAGATTAGGTGCTCCAAGAATTAAAAGCAGTTAAGGCTGACACTCTTTGCCCTCAAAATATCCCCACCAATACTAATTATTACGCTCTACAGCCGCAGAACTGGGGAGAGGTGTATTATACTTTATGAACAAGTTCAACAAATTCTTCCTATGATGCTGAAATGGAAAGATGTCCTTGGTGAGAGGAGTGCTGGGTGTTAGTTCGCTTCCAGCAGTCCATTGCTAATTAAGGTCTTCAAGTAAATCCATTCTGCCTCTTCTAAAATCTTTTTGGAAGCCACTTCGTCACCCATAAGAGGTCTATTTCGTCAAGACTTTAGTAGAATCCATAAGCTTCGACTCCTGCAGAGTAGATGCTAATGCTGCTACATATCAGCTCGGTAGCTATATATATATATGTATGTAGCACTCCATATAATAACCTTTATCTTTCTTAATATATGTAATAATAATAATATATACTATATATAATAATATATATATAATAATAATAATAATAATATATGTAATAATATAATATATATTAATCAGTTCTGTGTAAAACCCAGGTATATATATATTAATATATATACGGTATATATATGTAATAATAATATAATAATAATAATAATAATATATATAATAATAATAATATATATATATATATATATAATATAACAACATAACATAACAATATTATATAATATATATATATAATAATATGTATGTTTATAACAATAATAATATAATATATGTACTCAGCGCAACAACAATAACCAAGCAGCCTTAGTATGTAACAGCCAATATATATATAAATAATAATAATATATATAATAGTGTAATATATGTATATAATATAACATATATGTAATAACCCTGATACTTATGTTTATAATAATAATATAATAATAATAATATATATATATATATATAATAATAATAATAATAATAATAATAATAATAAATAATAATAATATATAATATATATGTAAAATAATAATAATATATGTGTAATAATAACTAACAATATAACTGTAATAATATATAGCCAATAATAATAGCATATATATAATATATATCTATATATATATATATAATAATAATAATATGTATATATTTAGGTTTACAAGTATTTAGGCTATTGATCTGGATTATTATAATAATATAATTTAATTAAAGTCATAGAGAAGAGGGTAATAGCAATTCAGTCTATAAAATCAATTTAAATCAGTACAGGTATAATATATAGATATTTTAACTAAGGAGGTTGAGATTATTTTTGGAAGTTTAATTATTAAAAAAACAATAAGTCTTACACTAAAAGTATAATTAGTTATAAACTTAAAAATAGAAATGGTATTTCTTTGTATTATAACCAATAAAATTCTTAATAAGTAAACTATTTTCATTTTTTAAAAAGATTTTCACTCATGAGCGGAAACTTTTTGATCCGCACGTGCAAATCCTGCTAATTTCCTGACGACTCCCCACCTCCGCTAGTCCGCACCTATTCTGGTAGTCCATCGCGGAGCAGGACTAGCGGACTTAGCGGACTAGCGGACTGGCGGACTAAGAGCGGAAGTGCCCACCTCTGATATATCTTATATATATATATATATATATATACATATATATATATATATGCTATATATATGCTGCCTGCTATATATATATGCTGCTGCTGCCTATACTCTTTATATATATATATATATATATATATATATGAGTAATGCATATGTGTCTTTAGAAAAAAGTTTCGTTTCTAGATTTTGACCACTGATTATAACAGAAATATTAACTTTTCACGATTCATCTAAAATACAGCATGACCTAATGGTCAAAGGATCTGCATAGAGAGTTAAAGGGCAATTTTTCACTCCAAATCCCTTCATTCGTAGTTTTAAATATTTAAAATTTACATGTTAAATACAATTGTTTATAATTTCAAGCTACTGATTATGATGTTGATTATAGTAATATATATATATATATATATATATATATATATATATATATATAAGAGTAAGTATATTTCTGTATATTTTCAAATGTGTATGTAACAATAACAACATAATAATATTAATAATAATAACTATATAATATATAATAACATATATATATAAAAATCTCTTCTCTCTCTCTCTCTCTCTCTCTATATATATGTATGTAATAATATATGTAATAACTTAACAATAATATATATATATATAATAATAATAATAATATATATATAATATATAATAGTAATAATAATAATAATAATATACAGCCAATAATAGCAACAATGACAACAACAGCAGCCAACATGTATATTAGCCAATAATAATGTATGTAATATGCTAACTGTAACAACAACCAACTGCCAGCATATAACTCATACTGCTGTCCAGCCTTGTATTGTATAATAATATGTAGTAATATGTATATGTATAATATTTATATATATAAATATATATATATATATATATACTTAATAATATATATATATATATATATATATATATATATATATATATATATATATATATATATATATACTATATATATAACTAGGTCGGTTGGATGGATGACATGTATTTGGGATGTGCGCATGAACGAACGAAAATCTTTAATATATTGTATCATACTGTTGCTAAGAGAACGTAATTAAGCCTAATGGTTGCTACGGTGCCATTTCACAGGATAATGTATTTAAACCTAAGTACTGAAATTATAATATGTATATAATATATATATATATATATATATATATATATATATATATATATAATAATAATAATATATATAATAACATATAATATAAGAATAATATCTTTATATATATATAATAATATATATACTATACTTATTATCTTCGTGTATGGTAAAAACAATCAAGAACCTGCGTGATATATATAATAATATAAAAAGACTGAAAAGCGAATAGATGGTAGAAAATGTGTCGTCATAACGGTATAAAAAAGGCTCAAGAAGGTAACTGAGATATAGAAAGAGATGCTGACACGAAGAAACACGGCTAAAAAAGAAGGTTGGTGCGGTGCGGTGCAGCCTTGGGTCTTGGTCCAAACACGTCGTTGACCCCAAAAAATGCTTCTCCGTACCCGAAAACCCATAATTTGACCCAAATAAACGTCATAATTACCAAAAAAAATACCAATGTTGCAAAATGTTGCATACAACATTTGCAACATTGCATGCAGCATCTCACCCGGCGATCGTTTCTTCCTTACTACTATTACATACTTACTTTTTAAAATTTACTTTGAATTTTGAGAGCTTTTAATTCTAAATAATATCTTAATTATTTTTTTTTTAGAAAAATAACTGTGTGTATTCGAAGATGAAAGAACCATTTTTAAGTAGCCCCATTTTCTTTTTCATGAGGAAAGGTTTGAATGCAACGATTCAAACCTTGTTTAGTAACACGTACGTAACTTTAGTTTTTATATAGCGAAAATCATAATTTTCTACCTATAAGGAAAGATCTTCATTACCATGTCTCTTCTCTTTCGTTCAGATATAAAACTTCTTACTCTATTTGAACCCGTTTTCAACCAATTTTGCCTAAAATACAAACTTTTCAAAAAACTTTCATATCTAATCTAATCTCATATCTTTTTATAACAGAAATACTATAAAACTTTTCATTTTAAAGTAACATTTCAATTTTTCTTTAATTGTATTTTTCTCAAATTATATTTTTAAACATGGATATGACAAACTCAATTTTAGCTGGAGAAGTAAATTTGATTGTAATATTTGCAAAATGTAGAAAATTTTGATCGAGCTGAAATGACAGTTAGATTTGTCAACCCAAAGGAGGTGTTCTCCCTTCTCATGGATTATTTCTTATTCCTTTTTTTCTGTACATTGTGGTTCTAATATCTATAATTGATTATATTTTTTATTATTCAATCTATGTTCAAGTAACACTATGTTCATGAGAATAAAGATGTCAAGTCAATTGTGAGTTTGCTTGTGGTAATAAATCTTTTACCTTACAGATGTATCTGTCCTTGGGATAAATGATAATGGGATCGCTGAGATATTTGAAAGATTTGTTCCATACAATAGTAGATAAGAACTTGATATAATTGTTGCAGATGTGAAAAAAACACATTGTCTAAACAAAATTCCTAGTATATTTGAAGTCACCGTGACAAAATTTTTGAAGCAAGGTTTCCAAGAAATTTTCCACATAAAGAGAGAAAAATTAGGAGGTGATTTGAATGAGAGATATGAAGACGTCTTTTAAGAATTACATTTCACAAGGCTCAATCGACTTCAGAGATATTTTTTGTTCAGGTTCTCGATAAGAGTATCCGAAATCAGTGGTTGAAAAGCAGATCTCGACGATGAAGAAGGAGCAGAAGTAAAATGAAATGTTGAATTGATAATCGAGTAATAGGAATAGGAATGGAAAAATTTAAGACATTAATGAAAGAGAAGTGGCAGGCAAAATAGAACTTTGAGAGGAAACTGCTATTAACAAAAAATTAATAGGTCTTTCATCATCAAATACTGAAAGGAAAAGATTTGAAAGAAAACTTAACATAAACAAGGAAAATGAAGTAATAAACCCAAAAGAAAGAAGGGCTAAAGTGCTTCCTGTAGTCCCTATGGGCAGAAGTGTATTTCACTGAAGAGATAGAAGAAGAAAAAATTACAGAGATCAGAAGGTAAATTAAATTGGACCTGATTTGAGAATCTTCCTCAACTCTGGAGTAACTTATGAATTTATTAGGCCTCTGGTCTTTTCCCACCAGTTCCTCTGAGAAGTTATATATATATATATATATATATATATATATATATATATATATATATATATATATATATATATATATATATATATATATATATATATATCATATACATATATAACTTATATAACCAACAACCTTGGCGTGTAGCCAATAACCTTGTAGCAGCTCAATAGCCAGCAGCAACCAAAGCTGTAATATATCTTTCTTTTAATACTTGTTTTAGTTTAACTAATGTGTACCCAACAACCAACGTAGCAACCTTAGCCAGCATATTGTATATATATATTTATAGCAGCAGCCTGCCGCTGCTGCTGCATCGCCGCTTAACCAACGCGCATGCGCCACCGCGCCTGTATATGCTATCTACTCCCATATACTGTTAATTTTTTTATTCCTTACGGGGTTCCTTGCATGAGAGACACTATGAAGGGTACTTTATATGGAACAAACTCACTATAAAACATACGTATTATGGGTCTGACAAAGTGATTTAAGAAATATTCTTTTTGGAAATATAAACACTGTGTTTGTATTTTTGAGAATGTGCAGAACCACGTTCAACATTGCCTTATCATGTATGTTTTGCAGAGTTTATATAAGTGTGGCTCCTTCATAGTGTTCTTCCATGTGTGACAGTGAGATAAACTCAATAATTTATAAGCTACGGGCATGGTGGCGTTGAGAGGAAGGCTGTATATAATAGCCAATAACCTTGTATGTATATGTAACAATAGCTATGTAGCAGCCAACTATACTTCATGCTAATAATATATATGCAATAACAATATTAATAATAATATATAATAATATGTAATAATATAACAGCTAATAATATGCATATATATGAAATTCATAATAATATGTATGTATATTGTAATAGCCAATAATATGTATAGTATATATATATATAATAATAACCAGCAACAATAATATAACCAACCTTAACACCATCTGTATAATAATATATATGTATATATATGTATATATATAATATATATATAATAATACAGCAACAACACCAACCAACCAGCAATACCAGCTAGCAATATGTAATAATAACCTTATCAATAACCAACAATATGCCAATAATAATAATAACAATAATAATATGTATAATAATATATGGCAGCCCAGCCAATACTATATGTATCATATCTACTCTATAGTAATAATATGCCTTTAATAGCTAATAGCAATATATTAGTAATAGCTATGCTGTATGTGTATGTGATTAATATATATAACAGCAATAATAGCCAATATGGCAATAATATATCATATATCATATATGTATGTGTAGCTGTATGTATAATGGCAGCTTAACAACCAGCTAACCAATAATAATAACATAACTCATTTCCCGTTCTTCTTCTTAGTTTGTTAAATATTCCTACTCTTACTTTTATATGTAATAATAATAAATATATAATAACGATGGTATAATAAAAAATAATATATGTATATATGTAATAATAATAATAATAATAATAACCAATAATAATAATAATAATAATAATAATAATAATATGTATCAATAATAATATATGTATAATAATAATAATATAATAATATATATATAATATATATATAACCTATATATAATGTATATATGTCTATTTTGATGAACTGGTGAGAAAAGACCAGATGCCTAATAAATTTATTAATTACTACAGAGTTGGGGAAGATTCCAAACCAGGTTCCATTTAATTTACTTTCTTATCTCTAAATCTTCTTCTATCTCTTCAAGCCTTCCGCAAGAAAGACTCATCCTGCGGCGAGGAAATGCCTTTGAGACTTCGGTGCTGCAAAATAGTCTGACTTATAGTCGTATTCTTTGATTACCCATGGAATAACTACTGCTTCAGTATAAAGAGTCTATCGTAGTTTGCAGAGTTTATGATGGAGATGATTCTCTCTTGCGTGGTGACGAATATACCATATTCTTTCAATTCATCTAAGACTAACAAACCTTGGTATAACAGTGATTGTTCTTGAACTATTCGCCGTAGAGACGCTCATATTCAGGAATTGTCGCAGTCTTCAAACTTCAGAAGCTCAAACACTCGTCCAAAAATATTCTTTGCGACACTAAAGACACTTTTGGCCTTAGAAAATGCAATAATTTCTCTGGATCCACTTCCTGACATCTTGCGGAACATGTCAACTTCAAATTTATTTCAACCTCTACATAAACCGTTTTACCCTTTTCAAAAGTTAAGCTCTTTGGTTTAATTTTTGCATCTATTCCACGATAGACGATTCCGGTGATATTCCTCCATCTTCACCCCTCCAGCTCTGTTTATGTCTAAAAATTGTAATTTCTTCTAAATACATTATTTCCTTTCTTTCTCTCTCTGCCCCTCTCTGTATGTCTATCTGTCTCTCTCTTTCTCTCTCTCCCTCTCTCTCTTTCTCTCATCTTAACACTAAGAAGGCATACGGTGCTGATGGTATACCTACAGTAGTTCTTAAAACTTGTGCTTCCGGGCTTGCACCTTGTATTGGTAAACTATATTCTCTTTGTCTTTCTACTTTGCCCTTCCATTCCAGCTGGAAACGTTGGCTTATTCAGATTGAGCCGAAAAAACAGGATCCCTCTCAACCCTAAAACTACCATTGACAGGAAGATTTGAAATGTATTAATTCTTCAAATCTTATCTCTGGTTGCTATTATGGCTTTCGTTAGAAACGTTTAACTGGGGATCTTTCCCTTTCTTTTGATTTTTGGTCCTCAATCCTTCAATATTTCGGTGAAACTTTCATTATGGTGCTGAACATATAAAAAGCCTTTGATAGAATCTATCTTTAGCACAATGCTTTTATCTTTAAACTTCCCTATTGTGGTATTTTTTGTTTTTTTATGTGACCTCTCTGAATTCCATTCCGATCGATCAATAGCAGCAGATGTGGCCGACTACCATTCATCTATAAATAGTGGTGTTCCTGAAGATACTGTCCTATTCCCAATTACTTTTTCTACTTTTCATCAATGACCTTCTATCTATTACCTCTTCATTTATTCACTTTTTGCCGATGACTCCACCCTTCATTACTCATTTCATTTTGAAAGATGTCTCACCCAACAGCAAGTTGCTCATGCCAGTTTGGCGATCTTGGAGCAACTAACCTCTGATCTATATTGAATTTCTAATTGGGGCATTGAGAACACAGTTTTTTTAGTCTCCAAAATTCAGTTCCTTCATTTTACTACTCGACATAATATTTCACACAATAGAATATCAACTTCGAAAACACAACTCAAACCTTTATCTGTACTTTATATTATTGGTGTTATTTTACGTGATCTTTCTTGGTAAGATCACACTGCTTCTATAAACATGCTTCTAGGAGATTGTGCTCTAGGGCGCCGTCAGATTTTCATCACACCACTTCAGTTTCTTGCACTTTATAAGTGTGTCGTTCACCTCTGTATGGTGGATGTCTCACACATCTGGAGAGGTTCCACTCACACAGCTCTCCTTACAAAGGTAAAGGTGAAGTTTAGGTCTTTCGTCTTGTCAACTTTACTGCTTTCCCTAACTCTCTACAGTCTCTTTCTACCCGACGAATTGTTGAGTTACTTATTTTGTTCTATCGATATCAGTACATGCACTGCTTTTCTGAACTCTCCAGTCACATCCTTCCTCTACTGAGAAAGGCTCGTGCAAGATGCCTTTCTACACAGTTTCATCCTCTCTCTGTCCTGCTTTCTGGCCCATAGTAAACCTCTCTTTTCAATCTTACATAAACATCCATGATAAAGCATGAAACACACTTCCGTTGTCAATTTTCCATCCACCTTTAGCTAGAATACTTTCAAACGCCGTGCATCGAGGTCTGTCGGCCAGTGAATTAAATTGAATCTGGCTTGAAAATTGCCTTTAACTACTATATATATATATATATATATATAGCCACTTTCTATTTGCTCACTCAGTGGAGGAATAATGTATATACATATATACATAGCTCAAACGTTTAATTTCCTATTCATATATATATTCGTATTTAACAACAATAATATATATAATAATATACATATAATAATAATAATAATATCATATACTCCAACAACAATAATACAATAATTAGTTTTTTATAATATAAATGCATTCATGAGATTACCTTCGTAATATGCAATTCATATATAGCATATATAGTATGTAATAATAATATGTAACAACTGCTTCTTCATAACATATATAATATAATAATAATATATATATATATATAACAACTGCTACAAATTCAACGCTCCTTCACTCTTCACTGCTTTGTATATATGTATGTATGTATGGTAATTTCTGCTTTTCGTAGTATCCATTTGTATGGAGGAGATGTTTGCCCTTGGAGTGAAATAGCAGTTTTTAAGAAATTCTTTTAATTAGACATTTAATAAAACACTAACACATAGTAAATAAATATACTATATGCTACAAAAGGCGAGCTTTCATCTCACTTGTTCTGAGGACCTCGTCAGACTGACGGGTCTCGCAGGCATTGCATGCTCTGCCTGCTGCCTAATATAACCCGACCTGCTGTGTTAGTGGGGCAAATTAAATTTCTATTTAAGAACTTTTATATAGCTGCTATTTCTCTCCAAGGGCTATATTTTCTCTCTCTCTCTCTCTCTCTCTCTCTCTCTCTCTCTCTCTCTTTCTCTCTCTCTCTCTCTATATATATATATATATATATATATATATATATATATAATATATATATATATATATATAATAATATATATATATATATATATATATGTATTCTCACCAGAAAGCGCTGAAGTTAGGGCACGGCCACTGTCTCTGCAAGGCCCTTCAATGCTTTGATCTGTTTTCCGGTAGAATCAATATTTCTACCGCCTCGACGTGGTCTTTACTCACCTTCGCTATCGAAGCTGTAACACCATCACTCCGTAGCCACTTCCTTCAATCTTTCCCCCTCTATCACGATGTCAAGCACATCTCTTTCTCTATCTTCTCTTTCTCTTTCATTATCTCCGTATTTTCTTTATTTATTTTTAATCCTTTTCTGTGCAATATGTCTCTCCACCTATCCAAAGCTCTCTGCAGAGTCGCTCTGTCACTTGTCACCACTGCTATATCATCTGCATATGCTATAGTAATTCCAACGCCCTCCTCCAAACCAACCTCAAGCAAACCAGCAGCCATCCATATACATGATAAACAGCAGAATAGACAACACTCCTCCCTGTCTCACTCCCGCTTCTACATGGAACCATTTTCCTAAGCCAAACGCTGTTCTGACAGCACTCTTACTAGTGACATAGAAACTACGTTTCACTCTTATTAACTTAGGCTCAACCTCATAATACGGATTTCCAAGCGTTTCCCACAACTTCTCCCGCGGCACACTATCAAATGCCTTCTCTATGTCTATAAAAGCCGCATAGATGTCTCTATCCCACTCCCAACTCTTCTCAATCACCATCTTCAAGCTAAATATCAAATCGGTAGTTCCTCTTCCTGGTCTAAAATCATATTGGGCCTCATTCAATTTATTCTCCAAATTCGTTCTAAGTCTCCTCTCCAAAATCCTTTCATATATCATCATAACATGGGGCAGAAGAGATATCCCCCTATAGTTGGAACACTCACCTCTGTCTCCCTTCTTAAGTATTGGACATATTATTGCCTTCCCCATTCCTCTGGTACGATTTCCTCTCTCCAAAATCCGCTGAACAGTCTCCAAATTCACTGCACCACCTCCTTCCCTCCTTTAAATATTTCAACAGGTAATCCGTCGATACTTGTACTCTTACCATTCTTCATACTGTTTACTGTGGTCTCCACTTCTTCCATTGATATTGTCCGTTCATTATCTGGATTTTCCGCACCCGCTTGTTGTTCAGCAGTGATATCAACCTGGTGTTGATCCTCTGCTCTTCTCCGCCGTTCAATCCCTATATTTGGATTGTATAATTCAAAAAAATACTCATTCCATCTATCATTGACCTCCTCTGGCTCTATTTTCAATCTGCTTTCTTTATCTTTAACTATGATGACGATTATCTGATGATTATATGATTATCTGATTACGAGTCATGTTTTCTATATCTTTTTGCCATATTATATATTAGATTTTTAGTTCCGATCATTTCTTTTTTCAGTTGTTCACCTATTCGCACCCAAGACTCATTCTGAGCCTCCCTCTTCAATACTTCGGCTATATTTCTAAGGGTTACATATTCCTCTCTAGATTCTGGGCTTCTCTCGATCATCCAACTTCTAAACGCTTTACTTTTTTCCTTTATAGCTCGTCCCACCTCCTGTCCACCAAACAGTGCTCTTCTTCCCTGCGCCCATCTTTTTGATGTCCAATACATCCCTTGCGCAGTTATCTATCTTATTCCTAAAATTATCCCACTCCTCCTCCACACCCTCGAAATCCACGTCCCCTCTTGGTTTAAAAGTTCTTATTTTATTCTGGAGTGCTTCGATCACTCCTTCCTTCTTTAATTTTTCTACCGCAAACCTCTCTCTCACAAGAACCTTTGTACACATCGGTCTCCTTATACACAACTTTCAAATCACTAACCTGTGATCCAGTCCAAGGATACAGAGGGGAAGCTCTTTATATCCCTCATAACTTTCCTGTTGTTCACAAGAATTAAGTCAATCATCGACTTCTCTTTATATTCCTCTAATACACGGTTCCATCGGTACCACGTCCATTTGTGTGAATTACTGTGAGAATAAAAATTGTTCATGATTGACAGACCATTTTCCATCGCGAAATTCAAGAGTCGCTCTCCTTCAGCATTCCTCTCTCCAGTTCCGAAAACTCCAATCACCGTCTTTAACTCATATCGAACCACTCTTACATGAGCATTAAAGTCACCCATTACAAATTTTTCCTCCGCATTTATTCCATCACAGGTATTCTGTAGTTCGTAAAACGCTATTTTTTCTTCTTGTGGTCTACCCTGGTGCGGGGCTTAGACTTGTATTACTCCCACTCCCCTACCCTCCAACCTCAGTACCACCGCCACGACCCCCTCACTTTTGTATATCACATCCTCCACTCTACCAGCCAAGCCTGGTGTCAGAATTACCGCAACTCCATATTCTCTCCTTTCATCTCTACCCTCATAATACATCTGATAGTTTTCATGCAGATTACGGGTGCCCTGTCCAGTTATATGCGTTTGTATATCACATCCCCTACTCTACCAGCCAAGCCTGGTGTCAGAATTACCGCAACTCCATATTCTCTCCCTTCATCTCTACTCTCATAATACATTTGGTAGTTTTCATGCAGAATACGGGTGCCCTGTCCAGTTATATGCCTTTCAGAAATTCCCAACACATCCAAACTGCGCTACTCTATCAGCTCCACCACCTCCTCCTTCTTGCCCTCCATCTTACTTATAATAATAGTTCCCATGCGTAAGTTCAAAGTCGTTGTCCATTTTCCCGCCTGGTCAAAAACCGAAAAAATCGGTCAGGGTTCCGAGGCCCCTTACTTGCGCATATATATATATATATATGTATGTAGCCAATATAATAATAATAATATATATAATAATAATAATATTAATAATAATATATATCTGTTATATTTCATATATAATATATATATATATAATGTAATATATAATAATAGCTATAATATAATATAATGTAATAACCAATAATGTAATATGTATATATTATAATAACTCATATATATATATATATGTATAGCAATAATAACAGTAATATAATATAATATGTAACAATCAATATGTAATAATAATAATATGTATGTATATATGTATATGCGTGTGTAAACTTTTTTCATTAATTTATGTAATATATAACAACAATATATACAACAATATAATAATAATAATAATATGTAATAATAACAATAATATAATAATAATAATAATATCCATATATGTAATATGTAATATATATATATAATACAATATATAATATATAATATGTAATAATATATATGTAATATATATATAATAATATATATAACTAAAAATAAAAATAGCTATGGAAATATAATATATGCCAATATAATAATAGCCCATATAACAGCTATATCTTTAATAACATAATAATATAGCCAGCAGCAATAATATATAGCGCATATATCATCTGCATATGTAATAGCATATGTATAGCAATAATACCAACAATAATATGTGTATAACAACAACCAATAATAGTAATAATAATAATAATAATATACTCTATATACTATATAATAATGGCACATGTAATAGTAATAATGTAATAATAATATAATAATAACATAACTAATAATAATAATAAACCCAATAATAATAATATGTAATATAATATGTATATATGTAATAATATATATATATTCTTTAACCTTTAACTATTAATATATATGCTAATAACCAACCAATATATAGTATATAATATATATGTATATATATAATAATATATATATATAGTATATAATATATGTATAATAACCAATAATATATATACTTTAACTTCTTTATGAAATATATAATATAATATATATATATAATATGTAATAATAACAATAATAATAATATAACAAGCAAATAATATAATAATAACTTTATCTTTGCTCTATGAAATAATAATAATAATAATAACATGTATATATATATTAATAACAATGTATGTAACCTTGTAATAATAATAATAATATATAATGTAATGTAATAATATATATGTATGTATTATAATATGTATATATATGTATATGTATAAATATATATGTTAACAATGTAATAATATATATAATAATATATGTATATATAATAATGAAGTAGCCAATAATAATAATAATAATAATAATAGTAATAATATAATAATAATAATAACAATAACCAGCAGTAATAAATGTAATATGTGTATCTTTGCTATCCTTCTTCTTCTTCATTCAACAATATACCAGTAATATGTGTGGCAACCATGGCTGTATATCTTCAACAACAACCAACAACAGCCAACCAGCAATATCATATCAGCCAGCCATAACCAATGGCGAAAGTAACAATATGTATATAATATATAAATAATATATATATATGTATGTATAATAATATATATATATGTAATATGTAATATAATATATAGCAACAAGCATTTATATCTAACCTTAATATATACACTATCTAATAACAATAATAATATAATATATATATGTATAATATATATATATAATATGTAATAATATAATATAATATATACTGAACTATATATATAATATTATATAATAATATATATAATATATATATATATAATATATATACTAATAATGCTATATATATATGTATTAATAATAATAATAATGGCAATAATATAATAATAATAATACATATCTTCATATAATAATAATAATATGAAATAATATGAAATAATAATAGTAATAATACAATATAATATATATACTGCTCCTATATAATATCTATATATAATATATATAATGTAATAATATATGTAATAATAATAATAATAATATAAATCTTACATATATATATATATATATAATAATAATAATAGCGTAGCAACAATAATAATATTCAATAATAACTTAATAATATGCTATATATGTATAATATGTATGTAATAATAATAATATATAATATATATATACCATATAAATATATAACAACAATAATAATGTATTCACTGCTATGCTTCCAGCACCAACAACAACAATATGTAGCCAACCTTGTATGTAGCATATGTGTAATAATAACAACTATATATGCTATATATATATATAATAATATATAGATAATATATAATATATATAATATATGCATGCCTATAGGATATGTATTAATAATATATGTATATGTATGTAATGTATGTATGCTCTTTCTTTGTAATATGGAAATAATATTATAGTATATGTATATGTAATATGTAATATATATATATATGTAATAATAATATTAATATATGTAATGTAATAATATATATATATATATGTATCTAACAATAACCAGCATAACATTTATAACAACAACAATAATACAGATAATAATAATAATAATAATAGTAATATATATATATACTAATAGCCAATAGCATAATATAATATCTTAATAATAACCAACAACAACAATAATAATAATAATAACCAATAATATATAATATATATGGATATATATATGTAATAATAATAATAATATATATGTAATAATAATAATAATAATAATATATATATAATAATAATAATATAATAATAATATATATGTAATAATATTAACCATATATATATATATATATATATAACTGTATATATATATATATATAATATGGATGTATGTAATAATAATAATAATAATAATAACCAGCAATAATAATAATAATAACAATAATATATATGTATAGTAATATTAGCCCAGCCAATAATATGTAATAATATATATGTATAATAATAATAATAACCAATAATATATACTATATACCCTGTAATAATAATATATATACAACATAATAATAATAATAATATATCTTTATCTTCTTTATAGCCAATATGTAACAATAACAGCTGTAATGCCAGCAATATGTAATAATAATGTGTTGCATAGCTTGTATGTAGCCAATATATGTATTTATCTTTGTATGTAATATATAATGTATATAATATATATAATAATATATAATAATAATAATAATATATAATATATGTAATAATAATAATAATATATAATATAATAATAATAATAACCAGCATAACCCAATATGTAGCCCAGTAATATAATAATGTAATAATAATAATAATAATAGCAATAATGTAATATAGTAATAATAATAACCAATAATAATAATAACTAATATATATATATATATATATAATATATATATAACTATATAACTATATAACTTACTATAATAATAATATATATGTAATAATAACATAATAATAATAATAATAATGTATATAATATAATATGTAATAATGTAATATATATCTAATAATAATGACAATAATAATAATAAATAATGTATATATATATATTATAATATAAATCTTGTATATATGTATATATATAATATATAATAATAATAATAATAATAATAATAACTGTAACAATATAATAATAATATATAATACATATATATATATATATAATAATAAAAATATATAATATAAAAGAAATACAGTTCTCTTATATAACCAATAATATATAACAGTAACAACAACAATAACAACAACCAAAAAAAATATATAGCCAATAATAACCAATAATAACCAATAATAATAACCAGTATATATAATATGTATAATATATATGGCATAACCAATAGCTCAACAACAATAGCCATATATATATATAATAACTGTATATCAGCAATAACCAATGGCATCATAACAACCAATAACCAGCAACAATAGCCAGCCAATGTAGCCAACCTTAATAACAATAATAACAATAATGTATAATAATAACAACAATATATACATGCTATATCATATATTTTCTATCTTTCTTAATAAATATAATATTAATAATATGTATATATGTAGCAATAATATAATATAATATCGCCATATAATAGCATAGCCAGCCAGTAATAATAATATGGCAATAACATGGCATAATAATAGCTAACAACAAGCAACAATATGCACCGCGGCACAAACAACAACAACAACCAACAATAACAACAATAACCAATATGTATGTAACCAACAATGTGTAGCAATAGCAGCAGTAACGTAGCAATATGCAACCAACAATGTAACCAGCGTAGCCAGCAGCACCAGCCTGTAATGGCAATAGCCTCATATGCTCATGTCTATATCGTAGCAACGTAGCCAATAATAATGCTAATATAAATCCAATAATAATAACTAGCCAATAATATGTAATGTGTATATATAATAATAATATATATATGTAATAGCAATAATAATAATAATATATATAATATAATATGTAATAGCAACAATAACTAATAGCTGCTGCTGCTAATAACCAATAATAATAATAATACGTAATATACTATACTATTCTTCAATAGCATA